>APFE030378911.1:0-16413 GCA_000404065.3 Pinus taeda | reverse complement strand
GATCAGAGAAGATCTACAAGTGGGTATGTGTTTAACCTATTTGGAGGTGCTGTCAGTTGGATGAGTAAGAAACAATCTGTAGTGGCACTATCAACTATAGAGGCAGAATACATGGCAGCCACTCATGCAAGCAAGAAGCAGTTTGGTTGCAGAGATTGTGTTCAAGTATGGGGTTAGTACAGGGAGCTATAAGGATAGACTGTGACAGCCAAAGTGCAATTTCTTGGCAAAGAACCCTGCTTATCATTCAAAGACAAAGCACATTGATGTTCAGTATCACTTTGTGAGGGATATGATAGAAGACAAAAAGGTGTTGCTGGTAAAGGTGGCCACTTTGAAGAATACTGCACATATGCATTGACAAAATCTATGAGCTCTGAGAAGTTCTCTTGGTATAGAGAAACAATGGGTGTTGCAGGGCTGGATAAATGATTAAGTTCTCTTGTGGTCGCCTGTGGAAAGAAAACAACAAGTGGGAGAATGTTGGGTTGTGTTATATTCTTTCCACGACTAGCCCACGTAATTAACTGGGGGGTTAGAAGGGGCGCAGAGCCCCCCTTCGTTGCACAAATTACGTAGCGGTGGGAGTCATAGGGGGTTTGAGGGATGCAGATTACCCCACTCTATGGGGTTTGGGGCAGCACCCCGGAAAATTTTGGTTTTGGACCTTATGTTAGGTTGTGTGGACCTACCTATGGTTTTGTGCATGATTTTTTGGTCCATGTTTTTGGACAAGATAGTTTTTGGCTCATGGTATTGGATGCTTTGGCATGTAGAAATATGTATTGTAACATTGAAAGGAATATAATGAAAAATCAACTTGGTAGTCCCGGTTTTGGGATACGGGGGAAAATCTTTGTGTATATGTGTTTTATGTGTTATGCTCTCACATTGTTTATTTTCTGTGTTTTATAATTTGTATGCAGGTAATTTTTGTACTGGGTTAAAACATACATTGTAGATATTTCTAAGCCACCCAAATTTGATGATCTATCATATGAAAGTTTAGGGACTTGTTAAGAAGTCGAGACACTTCAACTCATGTTTAAGGTTATGTTGGGTTCTTGTAAAAGAAATTTTTTGGATTTAGTTAAGGTAAAATGCAATTTCCTCCATTCATGGTGATTCACTAATTCTTTGGTTTTGCATGCACTAGTCTTAGGTTCCTTCCTACACCAATTTGGGTCATTGATAGATTGACACATTTTCGAGGAAAACCGAAGATGGATTTTGTCCAAAGTGATGTTTTAACACCTCAAAATGAGTTATAATTCACCCAGGTTGTATGGATCAATTTTTAGAAAATAATTAATAACTCAGCCCTAAATTCATGTAGTTTTCAAATTGCAAACTTTCTCCTCGATTTCCATGTATACGAAGTCAAATATCAAAATTATAAAACATGTGTTCATTCCCAGCATACGAATTTAAGGCATGGGTTGTTTTCCAAAATTCACTATGGTTTGGGATGTATGAGGGGTTCTTTAGGGAAATATTTCTAGAATTTTAGGATCTTGCCTAGATTTGTAAAAAATGCATTTATGTGATTAGTTAATGGTTGTATTGGACCTCTATTGCTAGAAAATTAATTTTCACCTTATTTTTAATGTATTGGCTTGCCTAACACTAAATTTGTATTGTAAATATTTATATAAAGCAAAGTCATGGCTCTTCAAAAAGGAGGGCAGTGATGTTATTCTAAAACTATGCTATTGGTTTAGATTGGGTGGCAAATTCATTTTTGGTGTTGGACATTGAGAATTCATGATATAGAAGGATGAATCATATTTTCAATGCAAGAACTTATGGCAAGTTTTACTTTTCATTTTTTATTCAACATGTGATTTTGTTATCTGATTTATTTAAGAAGCAATAAGCTGGTTAGGAGGCCCCCCATCCCAACTTGTTTTCGTCTACCTTGTTTCCCTCTTTCTAGTGCTTTCATTCACCTAGGTTTCATATTTGTTCATAAATGCTTGATATTTTTCATTTGGTATGTTAATCTACACTTTTAATTTTGAAAGTAGAAGTTTTCTTGTGCATAATTCATATCCTCCATTTCTCATCTAACTACATATATCTTTGATTTATGTTTGTTCTATATCTATGATTCTAGAAACTCTATAATTGTCTTGGTGTTGAGTTTTCATGGTAGATATTATATATTCATAAAAACTGATATCATAACCATTTTTGTAACTTGTTATTATGAGAAGGCCATTCACGAATTGCAACAGGAACAAAATATTCAAGATTTATGCATATTCCCAGCTTAAAATCCACTCAAAATCACTAAATACAATGGGAAATTTTTAGCGGGTATGCAATGATAAATTGATGTTTTTTTTGCTATGAGACAAAAATTATTCAAAAAGTAAGATCTAAAAAAAATTTGTTGACTTATTGCGCGTAGAATATTTTATATATATTCAAAAAATTATGATCAATTCATTCCCTTATTTATAAGGACTCTTTGAGATCTGAAATAAATATATTTATTCATTTCCTTAAGATATGAAATACATATGTGCGCACAAAACTATTTTGAGTGGACTGTACTCTTTAAATACTTTACACATCATTGGGTGGAGACCACACATTATATGGTCATGATGGTTGAAAATATGAAGCATTTTGGTGAATTATAAAGTCTTTTGTTGAATGGATGTATGACCCATATCGTGTGGTCAAATTAAACTATCAGTTGCAAAGTTTGTAATATTGTTCTCGATTTATTTGGCTTTACACATTTAGACTAGAGTTGATATCTATATATATATATATATAAACCGAAATGATTCATATCTTTAGTGCATACCTTGTATTGTTTTCAAAGTTTGGTCACAAGCATGTATCATCTCCAAGAAACCATCAACAACACCACATAGTATTTTCCTTATACCTTTTCTAGAAGAATAGTGACAACATAATATTTCAAGAATTTATATCTGACCAAGGAAGTAAGTGAATCAAGGTTGACTTATTTTTTAATAAGCTTTGAACTAGTATGCAAGTGTGAGTGATTATCTTCTTTGATCCTTTTGTTTGATTTGATTGATTGATATGGGTTTGGAATAAATATTATACCAATATTTGTTGAGGATTTGTTGGTATTTCATCATTGTCTATTCCAACTTGGTTTTTATGTTAAGACTGTTGTTATTTCATTCCTGTTGCAAATGTTTCTTTTGGATTGAAACACTGTTTTGGACCTTTGGTTTGAGGCATCTCTCGATTTGAAGAAGTAGAACAAAGAATGATTTTCTCTCTTTATGTAAGATCGCATATTTGATTCCTACACTAGGACCACAACACTTTTCTTTTGGATGTACGGGGAAAGTGAAAAATTGTAGTACTGCAAGAGCTCAACGAGTGAACAGTTTCTAGGAAAATTAGGGTTTTGTTTTGCAGGTTTGGTGAAAGATATGACTGTCATTTCCAATGTTGTTTCTTAAAGCCCAAGAAACTCATATTGAAATTAAATTTTGGTCCATTAATACACCATCTACTGCACCCAACACTTTGGTGTCGTTGTTGGGGAGGTGCTTAGGGGATTGACCTTAGTGACTTGCTCTAATTTGGTTTTCTTTTTCACATAGTTTTTCTTGCAATTTTTTGTTTCTTTCCTACACATTTTTAAACTTTTTTCTTTGGTTTAGTAAGAACCCCCCCATATACTCATGTGTGTGATGAAAAAATATAAAATCTTCTTGAACAAATATATGGTATTTGGAGGAATCTTTCAATGAGGAGTGTTGACGTTTCTACAGAGATATACAAATCATCTAATGAAGAACTTATGAGTGCATAAATCAATATTTTTCTTAAAAAATTTAAAAATGATGTTATTTGTTCTCTTCGTTCAGAATTGGGTGATTCACAGGAAGAGTGAAAGCAGGATAAAATTGAAGAACTACTGATGATATTTTAAGTTATTAAGTTAATGTAATGATTTAGTCTTAAGTTATTTATAGTTTACATAATTATTATAGAAAAATATATTAAAAAATGAAAATTAATTTGTATTTAAAAAATCCAACTAGATAAATATATATTTAAAATTATTGAAATTGGCTTAGTCATATGTATTTTAAATAATAGTATAAGTTTAAATGATTTCTAATTAATGATTCAAAATTTAAAAATATTTATATTTTTTCAACTTAGCTTTCATATTGTATTAAAAATTGTTAGCTTTTGTAAATTTTGGATGGTCAAATTCTTTGTTAACGATTAGATAAGTCCTAGATGCAAGTGGGTACATAGAGTATCTCCACAGAGATGACATAGAAGGATGTGCATATAAATCGAAATATACATATGTCAAAATTATGAAAAATGTTGCATATAAATAAAAAATATATAGTGATCTAGGTGGATATTGGTTGCCACCTGCCAATTTCACTTGGACCCCCCCAATTCTTCTTTCAGCTTTTTAGTTTCCTTAATTATAGCATAATTTACTATTTTTAGAAGTTTTTTGGGTCCTAAAACGTTCAAAGTCGTTTTGAGGCCCTAAACAACATTTTTTTAAAATCTACTGCCAATGACTTTTTGTCTTATATCATCTTTTTTTCATTGTCCTCAGAGAGATCTTTCCAATGGGTTATCATGCATGTCAAACGGAGATAATATGACCAAGTCGCGACCCTGAGAAGTTCATCGTCCAAATCACCCCAACAGGGTCCATAAACTCTTGGTGTTACATCTCCTTAGGTTAGGTTTTTGGTTGTTTAGGGTTTTCTCTATTGTTCAATAATAAAAAGGCCCTTGAGCCTCATTGTAAGGGAGTTCAGAGGCATGTAGCTGCCACATCTCTTCTCAGAGATAAACTACCATTGCCCGAGCTAGTTTATTTCCATTTCTGATTGTAAGCATATTTCTGTATTCTCCATTAATAAAATGAAGTATTATTTTTGTTGTATCTATGTATTTGTGTTTATTTTTGTACTTTATTGCGTTCATTTTTAAATCTGGATCAATGGTATCAATGTGGTATGCACTTTCTCTATTTTTGCCTGCATGTCCCCAAAGAGGTTGGGATATAAGGAGTCAGGGCTTGAACTACTTGAACCTTTGCAACACCAGCCTCACAAATCCCGATGGCCTCCAATGGTAGATGAAAAGAAAGACGACATGGTAGGAGATTCTATCAAAATATTGCTCAAAGAGGCCCTCGAGCGACAAAGTAACGTGATGATGAACAACTTTGCCCAGATCCTTCAGCGGCTACCCAGGGGCGACACATCTACTTTCAGCAGCTACTTTGGAAGTGCCACACCCTTTAAGGTACAAGTTAACTTTGACATTCCCATATTTGAGGGTCATATAAATGTAGACGTCGTAGATAAATGGTTAAATATGCTAGAAGGGTATTTTTTTGTTCATGATTTTTTTGGGTGGGAAAAGATTACTTTCGCTCTTCTCAAAGTTGCCCCCAAGTCAAGGACTTGTGGGAAACCTACTACAAGAAAAAGGATGAATGTACGGCCTCTCTGTTTTCAATAGAACCCTCTTGGAATTCATTCCAGGCTGCCATGAAGGAGAAGTAATACTTTGTCAGAAGCTATGAGGATCAATACATAAAGTGGACCACGCTGCGGCAGGGAAGGGACAAAGACCTTCTGGAGTTTACCAATATTTTTCATACCCTTTGCACAAAGTTGGGTATCAAGGATTTGGAGTAGCATTTGTTACTCAAATACCAATGCTTCCTATAGAAGTACATCTAGGATGAAATAGAATTCCTGAACATTTCCTTGCTTAGCAAGACATACCGATATACCGTCGAGATCGAGCAAAAGTTTAAACAGAAGACATGAGACTTTGGATTTGCGAATCTGAAGTAAGGGAAAGGTGTCCCCAAACCGTAGAATAAAGGACAAAGCCATGGCGGGGCGGCCTAGGACAACTCACCAAAGCCACAAGCAAAGAACATTGTCGTGAAGCTGAAAAAGGACAGGGGAAAGTGGTGTGAGTTCCATAAAAGCGGAAAGCTCCACTCACAACAAAGGTGAGTGTCGAGCCAAGCAGTCACTAGTGATCGGGCTAAAGGCTTCAGAATTAGATGCATGTTCCAACTCTGAGTCAAAACTCAACAAGGGGAATAGAGGATAGAGGATGGACCAATATTGGGAACTTGTCATCCATTATATTATCAATTGGTGTGTTTTATAGTCTCCCCTCTCCCTTTTCTTTAGTTTTCTTGATTATAACCTATATTTCTTTCTCTGTCTACCTCCATAGAATATTTTAAAATATTCTTAGTAATTACATAAACCAAAAGTAGACATTTATTTTCGAAGTAGCTACTCTTTTTTTTCCCTTTTAATTAAGTTCATTAATTAAAAGAAATGTAATGTAAACCTATGTTATATGAAATGAGTTATGGTTTTTTTGGCATGTGGTATTGATTAGCCATTGTATTGGTTGATGGTATCATAATAAAGTCTATAATCTCCAAAACAAAGTGGGGTCAATATAGATGGTTAAGAATCTTGTACAAGTTTTTTTCTAAAGATATTTGTGTTTAATATATATATTATTTCTATTATTAATAATAATAGTAATTATTTTAAATAAAGTTATAGTTAAGTTATTTCTTATAATTTTTTTAACTTTAGTAACTTAATATGTATAATGAAGTAAATGGATTTCTACGTTGACCATTATTAGTTTTGCATTGGCCATGGCAAGTTATAAGGTTTAGCTTTATAAATAATTAAAAAAATATTACTGGTCTCTCTAAGTAAGACTCTAGAAATGGAAAGTCATAAGGTTTAAATTTATAAATAATTAAAAAAATATTACTAGTTTCTCTCTAGATAAGGCTCTAGAAATGTATTTTCGTGTTGACTACTATTAGTTTTGCATTGGCCATGACAAATTATAAAGTTAAAACTTTATAAATAATTAAAATATTCTTTTATTTTAATTTAAAAAAATAATTTGTTAACATTTCACTAGCTTAAAACTTTGTTTATCTTATTTTAGTGTTCTTGACCTCTTTTTCATGTTACCTATGAAATTTTCTCACTGTGAGAACTCATCGGTTTTCATACAAATCTTGTAACCCTAATAAACAAAATTGATTTGATAGACATATAAACATATATTACTAATCTTGTTAAACAAATTGATAAAAGTTATTACACAGAAAATGGAGACCTGAGACCCATTAATTGTCATGAGACCAATTTCTGCTTTCATGGGGCATGCTTGGAGATCATTTGTGAGAAACAACATTAGTATATGCTAATGCTTTCAGTTGGCAATTCTACAGTAATTTATAGTGCTATGTAACTTTTAAGAAGTTTGTCTCCAAGATGTTTGGCAAAGCTTAGTGATGTAGTACGCTCCAATACAACACACTATAAAACACGGCCAAGTGTCAGAATTTCTAATTTCTCGTGGCATAATTTTTGTTATGGGAATTTTTGAAACTTGTAACTGGAATATATACTTGATGTCTTATAACTGGAATATCTACTTGATTTATGTTCAATGATTTTATATTGCAGCATACATCTCACTCAATTTTTTAGAGTACAGGTCTTCATGGCCCAACTGAACTGCAAGCGAGCTTCTCTGTTTTGCAAGTATCAATGTAATTCTAAAGTAGAAATGGCACTTAACTATATCTAAAATTGTGATGTCTTATAACTGGAATATCTACTTGATTTATGTTCGATGATTCAACATTGGAGCATACATCTCACTCAATTTTTAGAGTAGAGATCTTCATGGCCCAGCTGAACTGCAAGTGAGCTTCTTTGTTTTACAAGTATCAATGTAATTCTAAAGCTTAAATGGCACTTAAATATATCTAAAATTGTTAAATATCGAAAACCACAGAATGATTTTCTAAGTAGATTCAAATTCGAGATAGATCATGGATTAAATTTGAAGAACCCTACATACATTAGATTTCATGGCTTTTGACTGAAATATCGTTGCAATCTTTGGTAGTCACTGATTTCGAATCCACCATTATTACCATAAACATAGCTATTTGTATCGCACTACAGACATTAGCAGGAGCTACATGTAAATTTAGGAAAGAAAGAGTGTTCGCATCTTAATTCAATTTCCTTAAATGATGTGAAGGATTATTTGCACATTACATTTTAAAATTGGAAATATAGATTTTTGAGATGTGAATTACCGAAAATATGAATACTAGAGGCCTAAGTGTTAATTTAGATTTTAATGATTGTGAAACTAAATCTTTTTTTAATTGATAAAAAAAAAAAAAAACTCTTTTATCCTTTCCTAAAATAAATTAATAATTAATATTCTTTATATGTAATGAAGTAGAAATTATAGAACATGGATGTATAAGCAACATAGTAGTATAGTTGATTTTATAGCTTTTAATTCACAAAAATATAATTGATTTTTTAGTTTTTTATTTGTAAGAAACATAAGTGAAAATGTAAGAAACACACATGCAACAACTAAACTTTTGAATGTCAAAACAAAATAATATTTTTTGCATAATACTCGTCATCTATGGATCCATGGATTTGGATCAAGGATTTGGATTACACGCTTGATTAGAATTTGATAATGATTTGATGAAGGATTTGGATTATATGCTTGATTAGACTTTCATAATTATTTGATGAGAAGTTCTTACATATCTAATGGTTCATGATGATTTAGTTTTGTAAACCAACTTAAATCCATCTTAACCTGGGATCTATCAAGCCCCGAGAGGGATTAAATATCTCGAGGTGCAAACTTGTTTTTGAGTGCAAAACTTGAGGAAATGTTTGCACCTTGAGAGATTTGATCCCTCTAGAATCTTGATAGATCTGAAGTTAAGATGGATCTATGCTGGTTTCAGTCGTGTGGAGTCATACACAATTTGTTGAACATATAATTATTTTGATTATTTTAAATATGCTAAATATGTTTAATAGTTCAATTTAACTTTAACTTTGTTTAAGTTTTTTAATATGAGAGAGACTCTTAGTAACATGAATGATGAAAAATGATGAAATAAAATGTTCAAGTGCAAAGTGACAATGTAAGAATGTTGAACAATAGAAAATTTGAATAATAAGAATATAGTGAATTACGAACAATTTATAGTTTTAAGAAGAAGACATTTTTGGTAAGAGAACATTTTATTTAAGATAAAAATTCAAGTATTGTATTTATGGTTGAATTATTGTAACAAATAAATCAATTCACTTCATGAATAATGTTTATGTGTGCACACTTAGAGAGAGTTTTCATGTTTTGGGGGTGAGGAAAAGATATAGATATGAGAGAGAAGGGAGAGAGAGAGAAAGGGAGTGGAAAAAGGATGGAGAGAGAGAATATAGATAGATGTGGAGAGAGAGTGTGTATGTTTGGGGTGTGATATAAAGAGATAAAGGAGAGAAAATTTGAGATAGAGATATAGATGGAGGGGGAAGAGATGTGCTTACACTAAAATAAATGCACATTATTAATCTAATTACTTTGAAATTAATGTAAATCATACATCTAGTTGTATCAAATCAGAAATCAACATCTACACTAAAATCAATGCATCTCTCTCTCCCCCCACTCTATTCCCCTTCCATCTCACTATCTCTCTTAAATATGATCCCATTGTATTATATTTTAAAAAGTATCTGAATTAAAAATATATATAATTGATTGTTAAATATCAAATCTATATTTTGGATCAATCATGTCAAAGAAAATACAATAATAAAAGACTTAAAAGAATTATGCACTTTCTTTCCTCTATCATTGTTAGTCACTTTGTTTTCTCTCTCTACTTTGATCCTTGGTTAAAATGCATCTATCCTCTCTATGGGGATATTTTTAGTACTTGTGAGGATGGAGGGTTTAGATATACCTCAGTAGTACTTATAACCTTTTTCATTTTAGATTTAATTAAAAAATGTTATAAAATTAAATTAAAATAAAGTATTTGCAAAATATTTTGATTTTGAAATAAGTTATGTTTTTTTGGCATATGGTATTGATAAGCCATGGTATTGGCCCATGTTATTGTAGTTGAATAATTAAAAGCCTAGATCTGTAACATAATAATCAAAAGCATATATGGCCCATAGTATTGATAAACCATGGTGTTATCCCATGGCATTATGATTTTCTTCCCTCATCTCCCTCTCTCCCTCTCTCTTTCTATCTTTCTCTTCTGGGTATAATCTTGTTATATTGTAAAATATTTATTTTTTATCACTTATTAATTAAATTTAAAGATGTTTATGCAATCATTATTTTAATTTATATGTTAAAATGGATGTTAATTTTTAAGTAATATTTATATGTCATATATTATTTTAATTTATATGGTAAAATAGATATTAATTTATAAGTACTATTTATATGTTTTATATTTTAATCTGATATGTATATTTACGTCGTAAGACATTCCTTTTGAGAAGTATTTCACAACTGTCATCATTCTGAACCATTGGATTATATTGTAGACTATTGGAGAATGTCAAATCATTGGATTGGAGGTAGTTCGAAGGGTTTCTGAGACGGTTGTTCCCATACCCGTTATGTTGGTTAATCAAGGTTCTAGATGCAAACCCATTTGAACCCATTCTACTGTGAAAACCCATGCCATGCATTGCTTCTCTATGCCTCTTATCTGCAAGTTTAACTCGTAAGTTATTTATTTTTGTTTAAGGTTGTAGAAATTTTCAAACCCATCTCACCCTAACACATGTTTAGCTTCCTTCAGAAGAACATAGTAGATAGCTCAGAGTTTCTTAGAGGCATAGTCCTTTGCATTATAGGTTTCCCTCTTTAAGGTTTTCAGAGAGAGGCATTTTTGTTTGACTCTTTAGTTATTAATTACATAAGAAACATTATTTTGTGTGATTATATTGAAGAATATTAGTCATGGTAGACAGGAGCTGAGGCTATGTTTTCTGATTTGGCACACTTCTCAGAGTTGTGAATTAAGGTGACCAAATGTCTTTGGTTCCATGACTAAAAAAAAAGCTTTCATATTTATATTGGTTAAACAATGTTCTAGAGGCAAAACCATTCTTGATATTCTGTCATGCAAATCCATGCGATCTTTTGTGTCTCTATGCCCCCTATCTGCTTTAACGGGTAAGTTTTTTTGTTTACCTTTAAGGTTGTCGACATTGTCTCAACTTTTTTACCTTGAGTTGAGGTTAATTAATCCTTACTCCATTTTTTGAGCATTATGGTTATTTCAAGATGAGCGTTAAAAGGGGAAAAAGGCTTACCCATTCTACATGTACAATTCCCTTCGTTAAATTTGTGGCTAAGGTTTTCAGAGCCATCTGAGCCTATTGCATGTTTAATATCCTTTGTAAGAACAAAGTGGATGGCTGAGAGTCTCTTAGAGGAATAGTCTTTTTCATTACAGATTTGTCTTTTTTTTTTTTAACTTTCTATAAATCACCTACGAGAAAAGGATCCAAGCTAGTCCAACTTATTAGTATGTCTTACAAAATCTTTAAAAAGTTAAATTAATGTTTTCAGCAAATGATTGTCAAGGTTTACAAAATTCCCTTATAGGAATCTTTTCAAATGGAGGTGATTATTTATGTAAGATATTTAGTACTCTACAAAAAAAAAAAAAATTGAGAGGGTGGATGCTAATATAATTGAATCATGTAGTATACATAGGGGGGATAATATGGGGTAGAGAGGGACGTACCGAAGGGAATATTGTAATAATGGGACGGGCTATAGTAATAAATAAGGTGGTTAACCCATATTATGTAAGGGACCATAAGTAGTTAGCAATAATGTAATAAGCTCATGGAATTAGATAGATGGTATTGAGGGAACCATGGTAATGACCCATGGTATTGTATGTATGAGACCTATATAGTGGCTAAAGACTCCCCATTGAGAGAGGTCAAGGATTATTGTATGAATAGGTGTATGGCTTATGGAGTGTTCTCCTTCATTAAGGAGTGAATGTATGGTGTTGCTCTACCTTAAGGGTTCTATTAATAAAGTGAAGCATTTCTATCTATTTATATCTTTTTATTTCTTGGGTATATTTGATTCTCATATATTTTCAGGTAAGATCTATAAAAAGTGGTATCAGAGCAGTTTCTTGGGAAAAGAAGATTTTTTTTTTATTATTTTTGCAGGAACTTTTTGGGGCAACAACTTTGAAGATCATATTTGTATGTTGTGGTGAAATATTTGCAGAATGTAATTGCAGATCTGGGTTATTTGCAAAAAAATACCCAATTTGAAAAAACAAATCGGCCAAATAGGAGTCCGGATGAGGGAGATATCGCTGATTTAAATATCAGTTGTGTTGTAGACATTTTTAGGGGCGGCAAGTTTGTGGATCAGATATGTACGTTTTGGAGCAAAATCTGCAAAATCTAATTCCAGATCTAAGTTTTTTGTGAAAAAAACCCAATCTGAAAAAATAAAAATAAAAATAAAAAAAGAGAGAGAGAGAAAAGAAAAGAAAAGAAAAAATCGGCCGAATTAGAATCCGGATGAGGAAGATATCACTAATTTAAAAATCAACTGTGTTGTAGACATTTTTCGGGGTGGTGAGTTTGCAAATCGGATCTGTACGTTCTGGTGGAAAACCTATAAAATCTAATTGCAGATCTGAGTTTTTGGTGAAAAATACCCAATTTGAAAAAAACAATCGGCCGAATCGAAGTCGAGATGAGGGAGATATCACTGATTTAAAAATCAGTTGTGTTGCAGATATTTTTCAGGGCAATGAGTTTGCAGATCAGATCTGTATTTTCTGAGAAAATATTTGTAGAATGTAATTGTAGATATGAATTCTTTGTGAAAAATACCCAATTTGAAAAAAAAATCGATCGAATCAGTGTCTAGATGAGGGAGATATCGCTGATTTGAAAATCAGCTGCGTTGTAGACATTTTTAGGGGTGGCGATTTTGCAGATCAGATTGATATGTTCTGGGGCAATATTTGCATAATCTAATTGTAGATCTGATTTCTTTGTGAAAATATACCCAATTTCAAAAAAAAAAAATCCAGTCGAATCGAAGTACAGATGAGGTAGATATCGCTGATTTAAAATGAGTTCTTTTTCAAAAAAAATTGTGAACGCGAGACAGCTACAGCGCGAATCTGAAATTCCAGTTCTTAGATCGAAATTCGATGAAGATGTACAAATTTGATGGCTCTAATCTGGAAATATGGCTGGCACAAATGAGAGAATATTTCACTTTGAATCACATCGTAGATGATGAAACTAAACTACCTGTGGCATCCATTTACTTGGACCAAGAAAGATGGCAATGGTGGTAGTAGCATTCTAAATGTTATCCAAGGACAATTACTTGGGAGATGTTTGCAAAATCCATTTGTGACCGCTTTGACCCTAAATCTAATTTTTTGGATCCTCTTACTAAGCTCAGACATACAGGCACACAACCTAGCAAAGATTTTATTTTTACAGGAAAGAAGGAAACCAAGAAACCTAAAGGGTTATTTTCTATTGGTATCTCCTTATTGTAGGTTCATGGATGTATTCAGAAGGAGAAGATCATTGTGTCTGTAAATCCTAGCTGCAAGCATAATTTTATCAATGTTAATTTGGCAAAAAATTGCAAGTTTCAACAAAACACATTGAAAACACGCAGGTTGATGATGAGGATGTTCAAGTTTATAAAGATTTGAAACTTTCTATGGATAAGTATGTGTTGCATTGTGATTTTAATATTTCAGATATGGATAACATGGATGTTGTTTTGAAATATCCTTCGATGGAATATGTGGGTACTATTAATATTAATATGCAGAAGAAATTCACGAAACTCTGGTATAAAAAGAAGAAAATAACATTAAAGGATATTTCTATTAAGACACAAGTAAAGACTATGGAGTCAGAAGCACAAATCTTTAATGACACTGACACATCATATGATGAGACTTTAATGGTCAATAACCAAACACAAACATCAAACTAGGTACCAAAAAAACAAGGAGAATCCAAGGACGTTGAAGCAAAAAATGTTACAGGTACTGATACATCAGATGAGGACTCAGCGGTTGAAGTAATATTGGAAGATAAGAAACAACAGTAGGCACAACAACATGTACCAGCTACCAATTAGGCTCCATTAATTGGTGAATTAAAGAAAAAGACATCGTTGGTTAAAACTTCAACATATCACCACCCACGTCACCTCGCAAGAAAACAACCAACAAGATGGCAATGAATTAGCCCCAAGGACAACAACCCTTGCATGATAGATAGAGAGGGGCAATGATCCACCTACTACACATCAACATAAAAAGAGCTTAAACAAATGGATGGCACTACAGCTGAAACCAAAAGCTCTTTAGCTCTTAATTACAAAAGAAATTTTATTTTATGTGCTTATATTGAAGAATATCAGGGATGATTGGTAGGTGACAAGTCTATGTTTGTTGATTTAGGACACTTCTCACAGTTGGCAATTAAGGTGAGCAAATGTATTTAGTTCCACGACACTTAAATCCAGCAAGAAATAACCTATTTAAAATATGGTATGTAATGGCAGATAGTTTTCATAGGGGTTCTCTATCCTTGTTTGATTCTCCCCTACATTGGGGAGGTTGCATTTATTTCCCAACTCAAAGAGGACATATAAAGCAACTTCTATATGTTGATACCAGGTGAGCACATTTTCATCGAGATAGGATATAAGTCCATTATGCCTTGAAGATATTGAAAAGCTGGGAAGTTGTATTTTATATAACAAAGAAGCATAGAATATGCTTTTTCATTGAACTGGAGAGACTTGTAGACTTTTGAAAACAATTTGGTCATATTGGGGTCATCAACACTTCCAAAGTTTCTTTTCTAACAAGAATTTTGAATCCAGAACAAGGACACTTGTATGAGTGTTAGTCTAAGAATGAATTATATGCAAAAGTTGAATTATGGCCAAGCTTCATAGTGGCTAACTTAGCAACAATAGTGGGAAGTCAATAAGTCATCTCATATACATTTTCAATAATGAATCTATACTCATGTTTGATTTTTCTTCCATGGGTGTAGGTTATGCACACCTCAAAAGCGGATGTATGGCAAAATATACATTACATAAATAAATGGGATTCTCATGTGCATCTACTTGGCACTCACCATGGACTTTAGATATAAAAATATTATTGGTCATGCCTATGGTATTTTCCTCAGTCCTATTTGCCTTTCATTATTGTTACTGAGATGTGTTGTTATCAAACTGATTATTTTTCTTGATTTAAAGGTCTTGCTGTGACAACAGTCATGTTTGCAGAATTTATACAGAAGGAGAGCGATCAGATGTGTGGTACGCATGGAGTTTCTTAACAAAAATTGTAGACATCCCAGTGAAATTCTCAGTATTCCCCACATTTCTCTAATTGAAGCCAATATGATTTACTATGTCTGAGAAGCATCCATGATTTTCAGAAATAACCAATGAAACCAATAGTCCCACATATCAGTTGGAGTGACATGCTTCATATATTTCAGAGATATCCAAAAGCTTGTAGAAATATTTTTCCCTCGTACTGAAATATACTCGAGAAGTGTTGGCAAGGTGCAAGGCTAGGATCAAGGAAGACCATGTAAATTTATGCCGTTCTCAAGCTTGTTTTGAGGAGGCATGCATATGTTTATTTCATAGGAGGAAATCTATCTTCCTTCCAAGCTTGGTTTCAGGAGGCATAAGCATGGTTATTTAAAATAGCACACACATATCCATTATACTACCTAATTGTATTTATTTACCACTAAGACATTCAAATTCATACATCAACGGTTAAAATTCATCACGATAGGCTTCTGGGTGTTTTTTGAATCTTTTTCTATTTCCTCGAATGAAATTTTAGTGCAAGTAATATTGCCAAAAAATGTTAGTGTGAGATGTAGTAATGGGTGTGGTAATGTCTTTGATGAGAATTCAAGAATATTCGACCTAACTGGCTTATTTAGCAACATGTCAATCATCGCTAGCACTTCTATGGTCTCATTCCAAGGTACCCATTTCTCCTCACAAACCCTTGGGGGATTAAAATAAACTAAATGCTTCCAGATATATCAGATCCTACACAGGATAATTTAATGATATTTAATTTTAGCATTTCTTTAATCTGAACCCAATTCAATCCTCACATGAGCTAGGACTGAAAAATTTCTCGTGGATATACAAGTAGGATATGAATTGATTTTAGCATTTATTTTATCTGAATCCAAATAAATCTTGACTTAAGTTGATACCGAAAAAGGTCTCGCGGATATATGAGTAGGATATGAATTGAAAACACACTCTCTCTCTAGAAATATAGATAGAGTTATCAATAACCTGCATATTCAGTCAAGATTTAGAATGTACCCCACTTTTATATACATGTGTGCAAACTATCATCGCAAATACAAACAAAGTTATCAATCACCTACATATTCAGTGAGGCTT
>APFE030378904.1:21853-89000 GCA_000404065.3 Pinus taeda | reverse complement strand
CCATCAACAAACATATCATTTGTCCCACTTTGCTATGAAAAAAATTAAGGCACAATATAGATTGAGCAGAGGAAGATACATTCTTGTTTATGTTTACTTGATCAACTTTTTTCTTGAGTATGATTAGTTGATTAGATAAATTCTTGTTTATGATTAGGCACAACCTCGATCCAGTGAATTAATAGGAGCTTCTGTAAAGGTAAGTACAGAAAAACTTTCAGTTAGACTGAAATGGGCGTGTTCAAAGATGGGCTGGGAAGCATATATATGATGATCCAGTTGTTAGTGGTAAAGTTTGTTGTTTAATTAGTGTGGTTATCTGCTATTGCCGTAGCACATCTTGAATTAAGTGACACTGTGATAGGATCAGTTAATTTAAGTGATGTGGAACTGGCCTGTTTAGGCAATCTGGCACTCTTTATTACAAGCTTGTTAAGAGGAAGACTTTATTTGGAAATGGGTACCAAGGATCTCATGGCCACCCTCACAGGTCCAAAAATCAAAGACATAGATAAGTTTGGACTGACCACCACCCATGAATTTAGTGAAGCTTCTGTTGTAATTTTGCCAATGGATACATCAATTCTTCCATCCAGCAATTCATGAAATATATATGCAATGCCCATGATGTGGCCTCCATACTGCTCCAATGTGCTCCTTTAAAAGATTCATTAACATCTCCTTCAATCCAAATTCCATCCGAATGTCCAAGTGCCATTCAAGAGATTTGTTCACATAACATCCCTCGATGCAATTGTAATTGCATTGTATTCAGGATAGTCAGAGATATCACAATCTTACTTGGTAAGAGGATGCCTGGAACACTACAACAAGTTTCGGATACCCTGTGCATACTGCCATCTCTGCAATGCGTAAGAAGTGGCTGCCATTTGTTCAATCATGTGGGGGACATTTCCAGCGTGGAATTCCCTGCAGTCTGTGAAATTCTTGATTTTGAATTTAAGCCACCCATCCAAGAAATCCCTATTTGTATCTACATTCCACTGCATCCTGCAATCACTGATGACTGGACAAACCTGCTGATGAGATATTTGAAGTCTAAAGACCAGGAAGACAATGGAGCCATAGTCATGGCTTCTGATGCCCTGGAAAATGGAGAGCGGTTGATGTTCATATTGGAAATTATAGAGCATACTATTTCTATTACTAACATTGGGTTGTCGTCCAAGGAAATCATCTTATCTGGACTACTTTGGTACAATAATTTAGCACTTTTATGTTAAAATGAAATTAGGTGTCAAGGAATGAATCACTTTAGTATAAAAATTTAACACTTTCATATCATAATGAAATTAGATATTGACACAAAATTTTTATAGTAAGCCAATTACAAGATTTAAAACTCTGATATCATAAGAAAAGCCATCAACAAACATAACATTTGTCCCACTTTGCTACGAAAAAAATTAAGGCACAATATAGATTGAGCAGAGGAAGATAAATTATTGTTTATGATTACTTGATCAACTTTGTTCTTGAGTATGATTAGTTGATTAGATAAATTCTTGTTTATGAATAGGCACAACCTCGATTCAGTGAATTAATAGGAGCTTCTGTAAAGGTAAGTACAGAAAAACTTTCAGTTAGACTGAAATGGGCGTGTTCAAAGATGGGCTAGGAAGCATATATATGATGATCCCGTTGTTAGTGGTAAAGTTTGTTGTTTAATTAGTGTGGTTATCTGCTATTGCCGTAGCACAGCTCGAATTAAGTGACACTGTGAGAGGGTCAGTTAATTTAAGTGATGTGGGACTGGCGTGTTTAGGCAATCTGGCACTCTTTATTACAAGCTTGTTAAGAGGAAGAATTTATTTGGAAATGGGTACCAGCGATCTCATGGCCACCCTCACAGGTCCCAAAATCAAAGACATAGATAAGTTTGGACTGACCACCACACTTGAATTTAGTGAAGCTTCTGTTGTAATGTTGTCAATGGATACATCAATTCTTCCATCCAACAATTCATGAAATATATATGCAATGCCCATGATGTGGCCTCCATACTGCTCCAATGTGCTCCTTTAAAAGATGCATTAACATCTCCTTGAATCTAAATTCCATCCGAATGTGCTAGTGCCATTCAAGAGATTTGTTCACATAACATCCCTGGATGCAATTGTAATTGCATTGTATTCAGGACAGTCAGAGATATCACAATCTTACTTGGTAAGAGGATGCCTGGAACACTACAACAAGTGTCGGATACCCTCTGCATACTGTCGTCTCTACAATGCATAAAAAGTGGCTGCCATTTGTTCAATCATGTGGGGGACATTTCCAGCGTGGAATTCCCTGCAGTCTGTGAAATGCTTGATTTTGAATTTAAGCCACCCATCCAAGAAATCCCTATTTGTATCAGCATTCCACTGCATCCTGCAACCATTGATGACTGGACAAACCTGCTGATGAGATCTTTCAAGTCTAAAGATCAGAAAGACAGAGGAGCCATAGTCATGGCTTCTGATGCCCTGGAAAACTACCTGGATCAGAGGAGAGGAGGTAGACTGGAAGAAGTATTCTATAGAACTACATCCACTTTGACATAATACCATACACCCTGTTATTATTCCTTAAAAAAAGCAAAATTTGAAAATTCAAGTGTCCTAACCATAAATTCCAAAGAACACTATTTACTTCCTTTGTCGCATTCAAACTATGTGAGTTGCTTGAATAAAAGAGGGCTTGAAAATTATGTCTTCAGTAATTTATTCTCTTGCTATAATTTCATTTTTAGTCAAGTTATGCATGACTGCACATTCTTTATTATCAAATATTAACTTTTAGTTTTTCTCCAACATCTATCCCATATAAAGTATATTCTTCCTCAATGTTGATGTTGGCAATTTGCCATGGATAAGCTTATTTTCCACATGCAATGCTACAATTGCAACTATACCTTTCCCTTTCACTTTTAAGACACTAGCATCACCAAATATGATTCTACCATAATAAGTGTCATTAATTATATTAAACAACTCATCCTTAGATGTCATATGAGTTGAGTGTCTCGAGTCAATATATCATGCATAAATTTCTTGATTGTGTGCCATCAAACTTGATATGAATGACTTATTTTTAATTTATTCAACAACTATATTAACACCTTTATGTTCATTATCTCTCAGTTATTCATAGAAATCTTCATCAAGCTGACTAAATTTGTGATAATAATAATACTATGGTCCTTGTCTTTCTTGATATCCATTTGTGCTCCCATCTCTTTCTCTTCCTTTTACATGAGATCCTTCTTTGCTTCCTCCTCTAAATTGGCTTGAACTTCTTCCTCTACCTCTTGAAATGAATTCATATTCTTGTGAATTTTTCTTATTTGTATTCTAATTCTGAATCAATTGATTATGAACTTATCCTGTACTTCTTCCTCGTCCCCTATTCTTTGTGGAGAATGCATTTTCCATGTTTGTGTTTGAAGGAATCTCTTCAAGAACTAATAAATATCCACTTAATTCATCAATAATAACCATCAACTACTAATTCCCATAGATGTTTGTTGATAAGCATTGGTTCCATTCTTTTTCTCTAGTAAAAATAATTCAAAGTTGTGAGCTTTGAAGAACTATATTATTTGTCACCATAAAAAAGAATGAAGAAGGAAAAAGAAGAAAAGAGAACACATATATTTTCCCACTCCAACCGAGGACATGAACAACTAAAAAAAAAATTGGGACTCAACCACCACCAAAAAGAGTTTTTTTTATTAAACAGAGAATACAATGAAGTGTGTTATTCAAGCTCCATTAGTTGCACATCCTCCATGCTTTCACGGATCAATCCACTCGCTCAATCAGTATCATATTTTTTTCCCATCCTTTGTCTCTTGTCCACATAGATACTCACACTTCCACGTAGTCACGCACTTC
This sequence comes from Pinus taeda, assembly GCA_000404065.3. NCBI lineage: Eukaryota > Viridiplantae > Streptophyta > Pinopsida > Pinales > Pinaceae > Pinus > Pinus taeda. The sequence continues at coordinate 85,101 of APFE030378904.1, read as the reverse complement.
AATCTTATGGACCACAAAACCCACAACACTTTGGACGCAACTTCTTTTTAATGCAGACCTTAGAAATTTATATAGGTTTTCGCACAGTCTAGTTCTGTCTCTCATATAATGGTCATATCACACCGTGCTCTAATACCAAAATGAAGTAATATTATATCCATAAAATGGAGCAATGCAAAAAAATAACAATAATAAGACAAGCTCAAATAGCCCGAAACACTACAACAAGTGTCGGATACCCTGTGCATACTGCCATCTCTGCAATGCATAAGAAGTGGCTGCCATTTGTTCAATCATGTGGGGACATTTCCATCGTGGAATTCCCTGCAGTCTATGAAATGCTTGATTTTGAATTTAAGCCACCCATCCAAGAAATCCCTATTTGTATCTGCATTCCACTGCATCCTGCAACCACTGATGACTCGACAAGCCTACTGATGAGATCTTTCAAGTCTAAAGATCAGGAAGACAGAGGAGCCATAGTCATGGCTTCTGATTCCCTGGAAAATGTAGAGAGGTTGATCTTCATATTGGAAATTATAGAGCATACTATTTTTATTACTAACATTGGGTTGCCGTCGAAGGAAATCATCTTATCTGGACTACTTTAGTACAATAATTTAGCACTTTTATGTTAAAATGAAATTAGGTGTCAAGGAATGAATCACTTTAGTATAAAAATTTAACACTTTCATATCAGAATGAAATTAGATATTGAAGCAATTTTTTTATAGTAAGCCAATTACAAGATTTAAAACTCCGATATCATAAGAAAAGCCATCAACAAACATATCATTTGTCCCACTTTGCTATGAAAATAATTAAGGCACAATATAGATTGAGCAGAGGAAGATAAATTATTGTTTATGATTACTTGATCAACTTTGTTCTTGAGTATGATTAGTTGATTAGATAAATTCTTGTTTATGATTAGGCACAACCTCGATCCAGTGAGTTAATAGGAGCTTCTGTAAAGGTAAGTACAGAAAAACTTTCAGTTGGACTGAAATGGGCGTGTTCAAAGATGGGCTGGGAAGCATATATATGATGATCCAGTTGTTAGTGGTAAAGTTTGTTGTTTAATTAGGGTGGTTATCTGCTATTGCCGTAGCACAACTCAAATTAAGTGACACTGTGACAGGATCAGTGAATATAAGTGATGTGGGACTGGCCTGTTTAGGCAATCTGGCACTCTTTATTACAAGCTTGTTAAGAGGAAGACTTTATTTGGAAATGGGTACCAGGGATCTCATGGCCACCCTCACAGGTCCCAAAATCAAAGACATAGATAAGTTTGGACTGACCACCACACATGAATTTAGTGAAGCTTCTGTTGTAATGTTGTCAATGGATACATCAATTCTTCCATCCAGAAATTCATGAAATATATATGCAATGCCCATGATGTGGCCTTCATACTGCTCCAATGTGCTCCTTTAAAAGATGCATTAACATCTCCTTGAATGCAAATTCCATCCGAATGTGCATGTGCCATTCAGGAGATTTGCTCACATAACATCCCTGGATGCCATTGTAATTGCATTGTATTTAGGACAGTCAAAGATATCACAATCCTACTTGATAAGAGGATGCCTGGAACACTACAACAAGTGTCGGATACCCTATGCATACTACCATCTCTGCAATGCATAAGAAGTGGTTGCCGTTTGTTCAATCATGTGGGGGACATTTCCAGCGTGGAATTCCATGTAGTCTGTGAAATGCTTGATTTTGAATTTAAGCCACCTATCCAAGAAATCCCTATTTGTATCTGCATTCCACTACATCCTACAACCACTGATGACTGGACAAACTTGCTGATGAGATCTTTCAAGTCTAAAAATCAGGAAGACAGAGGAGCCATAGTCATGGCTTTTGATGCCGTGGAAAACTACCTGGATCAGAGGAGAGGAGGTAGACTGGAAGAAGTATTCTACAGAACTACATCCTTAATAGTGCCAAGGTTTGCAGAAGTATTAATCAACCTTGTAGTGACTGGTTGCTTCAAAGTAGATGGCTTCTGTAGTGCCCTATTAGCGAGAAGGGCAATAAGCCATGCAATAAGCCATTACATCGTGGACAGTAAAGGAAATGGGTTCTGTGCCAATGTGTTTCTAACCAATGATGTGGTCAAGAGTACTGCCGATAACACCAGTGTTTGCCAAGTGCTGAGGTTTAGAGGTAGTACTCTTCTGAACCTCAGAACCTTATCATCTATAGTGGGATGTATCAACTTGATTTGCTCTGTTACTTGGATTGTGCTTGCTGCATTAGAATGCCGCGTTGGAAAATTGTATAAAATAAACTCCATTCCACCCTCTAAGCCTAAAGTTATTGCGATAATAACAGTCATATGTATTGGCATGGGTATGGACTGTTTAGAAATGTTTTCCAAGAAAATTAGTGGGAGGTAAAAGCTTCTGCTTAGAGTAGTGATAGTTTTAGAGATCGGTTGCATTGCAACAGCCAGTGCAATTTTAGGAGCTTTGGGTACAAAGGGCTTTGGAGCATGGCACTATAGTGCTCTACAAGCCCTAGTTTGGGTGAAATGGGGAATTGAGTGTTGTCTACTGGGAGAGTATTCGCCCGAATACGTTCACAGATCTTCTAGGTCAACCATGATGCGTAGTGGAGTTGAAAGTCTCGCATACTCTTCGGCCAGGTGGATTGACAATGGAATTCTGGTGTATCCTTCTGCATTCTTGTTCAATGCTCTCTTGTCTGCACTTCGGGCCATGCAGGCATAATATCCGTGGAAGGACGAACTATGAAGCCTGTGAGATCATTGCGGTGTACTTTTCTTAGCTGCAATTTGGGGCATGTAGATGATGAAATTTGTCAGATCATTTCTACCAGGTAGCAAGTTTTTTTTTCTTAATTTAGTAGGGCAAATCTTTTTGTTGTATCTTCTGCATTCTTATGCAATGTTGCCTTAGTTGTAGCATGGGGCATATGGGGGTAATGTCCATGGAAGAATAGATGATGAAGTTCGTCTGATTCTTCCTACTCTGTAACAAGCTTTTTTATTTTCTATTTTTAATATATGTAAATTTAAGGATAGATGATGAAGTTTGTCTGATTCTTCCTATTTTGTAACAGGCTTCTTTTTTTGTGTATACAAATTTAATATTGTTAGATCTTTTTTCTGTGCTCTTTTGCATTCTTGATGATGTCTTAGCTGTAGCTTGGATATGTGAAAGTAATGTCCATAGATGGATACATGATGAAGTTTGTCTAATTTTTCCTTCTTTGTAACAGGCCCTTTTCTTAATGTGTATAAATCTTATGTTGTCAGATCTTTTTGCTGTAATCCTCTACATTATTGTGGAATGTTGTCTTAAGTAGTGGTTTGGGGCATGTGAGAGTAATGTCCATGGAAGGATAGATGATAAAATTTGTTTGAATTTTTCTACTTTATAACATGCTTTCTTTTGAATGTATGTAATGTTTTAACTCAGTACATATATTTAGTTTAATACCGGGAACCTGAACTTTTTTCATACAAGATCAATTACGAGTAATTCCAATATAATATGAATTAAAAGGTTTTGTAAACTATACTTCAACAGATGACAAAAATTTCTCTTTCAAATTTGGATAAAAGGACCATTGGATAACAGGTGGCATAGTTGACCTTGTTTAAAGGGAGGTCGATAGATTTTCAGGAATATTTACAAGAGATTCAAATTTGCAGGCAGGATATAAACAGTCAAAGAATCAATTTTCAATTTGATGGAAGAAGATTTTCAATCATTTCCGTATTCCTTGTAGCAACTTAAAATTAATTTTATTTTTAATTTATTGTTAGGATTTTATTCCTAAAATCTTGTAACAGCTTGAGGATTATGTTTTTCCTATATTCTTTCATTAAAATATATATTTGTAATGTAAGGGAGGTTGGATTTTGGTGTAAAAAACCCAGGTTTGTATACTGTAGAAGCTTGATAAAGTACTTGTTATGCCCGGAAAACTGGCTATTGCTAATGGCATAAGCTAACGACTACCTTGGCATTTTGACCCCGTAGTGGAGGATGCCTATTACATACCTAACAAGAAGGGTTCTTTGAGAGTAAGTATAACCATTAGTTGATTCCTGTATCTGGGCTAAAGAATATTGTTGAAATCTTCTAATTTGACTGTTTTGTGATAATATTTGATGGAATTATTGTTCATATACTGGTGAATATTGATCAATATGAATGATTTTCCTTTCACAGTTCTTGTGTTTTGATTCTTTAAGAATAGGAATTGATTCATTCAACTAAAATTGGTATTCTTGATTTTGATGGTACTTTTGTTCTCCAGCTTGATGATTGGGTGTTGTGCCGAATTTACAAGAAAAATGGTCATTCTCAGAGAGTACAAGGGGTAGAATGAGATGAATCACCAAGTGCAGATGAAGTGATGGCTTCTTTGCCTGATATTGATCACCAAAAAAAACTGCCACTGCCCAAAATTGCCTCTTTCAGTGGGTTATTGGAGAGTGACGATCCCTTCATAGATGGTTTTTTAAATGATGAAGCCATGGATGGCAATGGAAACAGCAGCAGACTACCTCAAGTCCAGTCCTCCAACCTCTCTCACAACAATTTCAGCAATAACAATGACAACAATAGCGATTGCTGATATGAAGTTGTCCCAAAACAAGAAGAATTAGCAGTGGAGAAACTTCAATTTGCCATTAAATTAATGGGACATGAATTCCCACAAAGGAGTTTAGAAAGGTGCAATTAATTTGAGCTTTCAACTTGTCATTCAATTGATGGACACTGAATATTAAATATAAGATAAATATATAGGAGTAGCATGTGAGTGTCAGTTTTATAAAGAAGATTCTTTTTATTATTAATAGAAATATAGATAGTTTCATTTTAAAGGGTTATAAATATGAGTTATAAATACAAGACTTAAAGGGTTGTAAATATGAGTTATTAATTTTTTTTATGCAAAACTTGATAAATAACAATTTAGCAATTTCTTTTTATTTGAGAGACTCAAATTCATGTTTCTTTAGGTTGACGGTAAAGCCACTAAAGTGGAAAAAATTGTGATGCCAATAATAAGAGGGATTGTGATAAGAAATTTAATATTCCAAGAAGAGGAGGCAGTAGTAGATTCTAAATAAATTAGAAATGCAACAACATAAATGTTTGCAACAAATTTAGAGAGATCCACCTTGTTGAATAATGAACACACTATGTGGATAATGGATTTCTGCACTTTATGCCTTACGACGTTTCCTTTGCAACATCTGGTGCAAATGCTAATTATAATCACTGACAGAGACAAGTATTAAAACACAAAGTTGTTGTGGCAAATATTTATAATCACTGACAAAGACAACTCAGACACGTATTAAAACACAAAGCTGTTGCAGCAAATAGTTGTGAAAATATAATATTGATATCTGGTTCATATTCTCCTTACAACGTTTTGGTGAACTGGTTTGAAAACCATTTTTCATGGAGCAAACTATCTAAAAATTTGGAAAAAATTGGGTACTTGTATTATTCCTTTATGCTCCGAAGGTTGTTTTGATGATGAATGAGGACAGTTTTTAAAAACCACCATGTATTATTCCTCTATTCTCCCACACGGTGGTTTTGATGATGAATGAGCACGATTGTTAAAAACCACCAAATTAATTAAAAGTTGGCAGTTTTAGTTATGTCAAATTTCAACGAGAATGGATTTTCCAAAATTGTTTTAGGTAATCAATGATCATGTCCTTCCCGACGGCAATGCATTATGTCACCACTCAACTTCTCCAACGGCTAAGTGTAAGCATTTATTGACCAGAGTGGATGTTGTATAGGCTACCGAAAATCTTTGATCTTCGTTGGATTGGGCAGTCTGAATGGATGGTTATTTACTCTTTTCTATTTTGTCTTCCTAGATTTTGCAAAAAAATTCATAGGGTCTAGTTGTTGGCGGTGACTGGTGCTTTTGCTCGCTAGTCGCAATTGCATGGTCTCTCAATCTATCAACAAGGAGTTTTAGGGTCCTTGAGACAGTCCACAATGGAGAGGGATTCACCCCCAGCGGCCAACCTGATAATCTGTGTCCACACCCCTTCAGAAATTTACAAGTACTTAGCTCATTCAGTGGCCAGGGATTCGCCTCAAGCCTCATAATTTGCATCCACAGCAATTCAGACATCTACAAGTACTCGGCTCAAATACAACTTACCACTTAGAGTATCCAGGTTAGCTTTCCCTTTCAACCTTAAACTCGTTAATAAATTTTCTGGCCATCAAAAGTTTCCCATTGCAGTGTTAGAACTTACAATGTTTAAATGTTATAACACCAAATGACTTGTGTGTGTCTTATGACAACCTGCTCAAGCTGGCCTAAGTCAAATGGTTCTTTCTAATACATATCAAAAGCAAACTTACACCATTGAGATTTTGGAACATTTTATGGTTATAAAATCAGAAAACGCTTGGAACTGTAGTTCGATGTCTAGTTGGGAGTCCTGAGAGTCCAATTCAAGTTCTTTTGTTTAATTATGGCATACTGGATTCAAACAAATTTAGTGCATTGCATCCTAATTAGCATGATCCCCTTCTAGTGACCTGAAATAAGGCTATGATAACAAATATAGGAGCTCGTCAAAGAAATTGTTAATACGGTGAATGATTATGAATAGTTTGGCAACTAGGGAACTAGGTAATGTTTCCAATAATAGGAACTAGTCCCCAATAAGGGTATAAGCAACTAAAATGTTATTTACTTAAAACTCCATAGTAAAGTGTTATTTGCTAAAAACCCCAAGGTCTAACCTAGAATCCACTGTTTGTTTTGTGTTATAATCACCAATAGTCTCCATAAGAACAGAATCCACCTTTAAAATGATGAAAGCTATAGACATCTCTTACCATGATTTTTTGCTTAACAACTTTTGAAATGAACTTGGTGGCATTATGGCAATATCCAAATTAACTTGGTGCATTATGGCAATATCCGCACACACGAAGGTTCTTCACAATTTGAATTGGAATTTTAGGTGGACCCTGGCAGTCTCATAAGCCCAAAAGCAATAGACAACCTCTCACTATGGTGGAAGACAAAGTCTTCTTTCTGCTCGTTCTCAACATCATGCAGCACATATCTTGTGTCAGGGACATAACTTGCTTCCTTTATTGAGTCAATATACTCAACTCTGCATAGATGTCTTCTATTTATGGCTGTAATTTTTCTCCCACTAAAAATAAATGTATTTTATTCTTGATTTTTATCCAGATACATCCTAGATCCTTTTTCACCTCTACATCTTCAATGGGAAACTTGAACTTGTATTTTTCAAATGGTTGTTCCGCTTTTGTTCTATGATTTATGCCATTAGTAATTATGCTTGCTTTTATGCAATCTTCATTTCGAAAAAAAAAGTTAATATATGATATAGAAATTTAACCCATGTGGAACATGTCTTTGCTAATGCAAAACTAGCTTTCCAAACTAATTTTCCTGTCCCCAAGGTTAGCCTAAAAAGTGGAGCGGTGACCTGTTCAACATAATATCGGATATACTTCTCCTAGCAAATGTATTAAATTTTAGATAACTTAGTACTTCTTTTGCTCATTCATAATACACATGTTACTCAATCTGCAAGTTTTATACACGTGTTAATCAATCTGAATACTAGTACTAGTGACACATGTTTCCCATCTGGCTTCTCTCATGAACCATAATTCAATAAAGCCATCCTGGCATGCATTTTTAGCTTTTATGGTTTGTAGAGTTGGGGCTTTATTTATGATGATTTAATGTATACATTTAGTTTGTTTTTTAAAGTTAGTTAATGGAGTGAGAGGCCTAAGTAATGGTATATATATGAAATAGTAATATTACATATTAAATTTAAATTTGCATATTTTAAAAATTTTATATTTCAGTTTTTTTGGAATTTTTTTAATTGAAATTTACTAATATATAATTAGAATAAGTATAAGAAGAAACTCATTACATATAATATTAATAATATTAATTATTTAATAAACCTAATCTATGTTGAGAATAGTTAACAAGTAGTAATGAGAAGTCTTAAAGTGATTTTTTGGATGGAAAAATGCACTATTTAATTTATGTCTATTTAATGTATAAATTTAGTTTATTTTAAAAAGTTAATTAGTGGAGTGAGGGATATAATTAATGACATAGATATGAAATATTAATATAATATATTAAATTTAAATTTGAGTATTTTAAATGTTTTATATTGTGTTTTTTTCAAATTTTTATTGAAATTTAATAATAACAAAAAATTTTAAAGTAAAGATTTAAATTTTTATTTAATTAAATTAATATTTTTTAATATAAAATGAATTTTAAGTTTTTGAAATTTTTTGGAATATTAGAATTTATAAATTTATTGATTATTTTTGTAATTGTAGTAATTTTTAATTATATTTTGGAAAAAAATAATTAGAAAATATACCTAGAAAAATGTCATAAGTTATAACATTTGGATTATGTTTATTAATTCTAATATGTTATAACATATTTAAATTTATTTTTTGAATTATTATTATAATTTTACAATGTTGTATTCTTGTCTTGGGTGAAAAACAATGTGGTTCATCAATCCTAAATAATTATAATGATGTCACATAGAGAAAAAGAAGATTGGTCAATTCAATTATACACTCAAGAAAGATGAATGAACTCCATGTTTTATATCTTCACCTAGCTGTTTTATTTTGTTTTATTTGATGCATTATGTATTGTAATTATCTAGCCATATATGTTCAACTTTAGGGTTTGTAACCTCGAAATAATATTTTTAGAGTTCAATGAAAGGTTAAATTAGTTTTTTATTTGTGGAGAGGTATGATTTATTTCTTAAATATAAACCGACTTTTTCCTTTTTCTTCACAATTATTTTCTATTTATAGATAATATATTTTAAGCTACATTTGCAAATTTTCAATTGTATGTTTTATAAATTATTAATTTATTGTAATTGTTTTGCATGTAGGTAAATTATTTCAATAGAAATGCCTCCAAAAAGGAAGGGTTAATCAACTATAGACAAATTTGATGGATATTCTAAAACATCAAAAACTGCTAATGTTAAAGATATTCCATATATACCTAATTTGAATGACGACGCTAATGAAGATATGGATGAAGAGTTTGTTGTTGATCTAGAAATTCTTAGCCATGAAAAGGAAGGACAAGATGATGGATCTAGTAGTTCGAGGAGGAAGACCTTCTCAAAACGAGAATTTCGAGAAGAGTGGACGATAAAACATCCTTGGGTGTATAATGTCAATTTTGAAAATGACAAGACTCGTATGAAGTGCAAAATTTGTGAGAAATACAATGCTCAAGGTCCATGGGGTATTGGAAATGGATGTAATACCATTCAATGTGATGTTGTGACAACTCATGCAAAATTTATTATTCATCAAACATCAACTCAAAAAAACTTGTATGAAACTAAAAGGTTGGCAAAGCCCATTACAGAACACATCGTGGCTTTAAGTGAAGCTAATAAGGAAAGGGTCATAACCACCATGAAGTTAGCATATTTTATTGCACAGAAAGATATTTCAATTGCTACTTATGAAGATCTTTGTCATCTTCAAATGCATCTACAAACACCTAATTTGCCTTCTCGAGTGGAGTATTCTTCCTACATAAATAGAAAAGTAGCCATTGAATTCATTCACTCTATATCAGATTACCTTGAAGAGTTGCAAGCTAGAAAAATGTTAGACAATCCATTTTTCTCTATAATGTTAGATGAAAGTATAGACAATGGTTTGGAACAACACCTTGTTGTGTATTCCACATATTTAGACTTAAAAGGTTAGGGCCCTCGAGTGTCACAATTTATGAAAATGATTACTGTTCCTGATGGAAAAGGAAAGACTATATATGACACCGTCATTAATTTAAACGAATCAAGGCAGTTGAAAAATGAGAAACTAATAGCAGTTTCAACTGATGGTGTATCATCTATGGTTGGATGTGAAAATGGATTTGTCACATTGCTAAAGAATGATCTACCAAATCTTATTGGTACTCATTGCATTGCACATCGTGAAGCACTTGCAGTGTCAGATGCTTCAAAGAAGATACGAGAGTTTTTGTATGTTGAGAAAATTGCAAACAAGGTATACTCATGGGTTGGAAATTCTGCAAAGAGAAATAATGAACTCATTGCTTTATTAGAGGTAATGGAATTAGAATCCTTGCAGATTCTTCAAATCCATGGGATTAGATGGCTCTCTAGGGGTCAAGTGGTTGAAAGAATAGTTACATTGATGCCTGCTATTTTGAGTTTATGGCAGAAAGAAAGAAAGAATTCATGGTATCATAAGGCAAGGATTTTTTATTTTTATCTTTTAATTTTGCTTGAATATGCTTGTTGATGTTTTGAAGGAGTTGAATAATCTAAACATTAATTTCAAGAAGATAATGTGGATATCACATCGCTTGGAATAGCTATGACCATGCATTAAATACTCTTAAAATATATTTTTGTAGACTAGATTCTTTTGCAGAAGGTGATGTACATCTTACTAAATTTTTGAAAGACTCTAAAGATCGTTTCCTTGAAAATGTTGACAAAGATGGGACTACCCATAGACATGATTTGTTGTATATTCCAATCCATGATGACCAATTGTCACAACCAATGGAAGCTTGCATTGATGGCTCCCTCGAGAGTTGCATACAACTTACAAGAAATTATGTCCAGGCATTGATTGAGAGTTTCAATTCAAGATTTCCAGATCTTCATCTTTTTAACACAACAAGGTTTTTTAGTCCTTGTCATTATCCGTTAGATCTTTATGTGAGAGAAAATAATGCAAAGCGTTGACTTGAAACACTTTTTTCACATTTGCAGCATAAAACATGTAATGAAGGTGAAAATGTACCAATGTTTGATATTGCAGCTTGTAAAAGAGAATTATATCAATTTATTGATGTGGTTTATTTGAATGGAGAAAGATTCCCAATGAAAGTGCATGGAAAGTATTTTCTCAAATAGAAGATTGGCACTCTAGGTATCTGAATATGCTAAAATTATGGCAAGCAGTGCTTGTCACACCAGCAAGCACTGTTGCATATGAACGAGGTTTCTCTAAGCAAAATATGATCAAAGATATAAGGAGAACAAGACTATCAATTAACACACTTGATGCATTGACGCACATATCATTAATAGGTCCTAAAACAATAAAGGTGGAATGGGAACGAGTTTATGAGATTTGGCAAGGTGCAAATGAAAGAAGACTTTTTGACATGTGAGAATTATTAAGTTACATTTTTTTTTACTTTGCACAAAGTTTATTTACACATACGTTTTTTTACTTTTGTTGTCCTCTACTATATTTATATTTATGATATGGAATTTTAATGTTCTTTTTGTATTGATGGAATGTGGAATGCAGACATTAATAGTCACATGGATGATGGCTACCATAAGAAGAAATTGAAGATGTCATTTGAAAGATTCTTCATGTGTGTTGTTATAGGTTGATGGCACATGAAAAATGCCATCAAGGTTGAAAAATGGCCACATCTTACCAACCTTTTGAAAAATGTAGTAAAAGATGTGATGTGTTTAGATTGGATCATTTTGCTACTATGCCATAACTTCTCTCCCTTTATGCTTCTGAAGATGCATTTAAATACGAGATTCTTTTGCACATATATCCAATCCCCCTCTTTGTTTGACTTTAATGCATAACTTCCATGCAATTTGAGGCATTTCATTGCTTTCATTATCATTGGAGCAATGGAATTTAGAAACTTGTAAGTTATGACATTAGTTTGGTGTAGCTAGATTTTGGAGTAAACCATAATTTTGAATACTATGTATATGTATCAATTAATAGTTTGTTGTCAAATGCATTCCTCTTATTGGATGGATCTGAAAACTAGACCTTGGTGGTATGTTCTTTTGCCCTTTTAGGGTGCCATATATTTCTATTTTGTATCAAACCTTATATTAGATAATATCTAAAATTATCTTCGAATTTGCATGGAACTTAGTCTTATTGGGGATCTAAATATTCAGGTGGCATAATATAGATTGTTGTTTTTAAATGATACTTTAAAGATATGCAATGTATAACCATCAAGTACTTTATCTAGCACTGATGATATACTTTCAATAAACAAAATAAACATGTTTCAAATGTTCAACACCTTTTATTGAAACCTCCACAATTATAGTTGTCAAAGTATTATAATTTAAATATATTTAGCTGTTCATCCATATGTTTACAAGTTAGATTAAAGGGTATAGTCTCTAAATAATACACCAAGGTGAAAATTATTTTTCAATTTTCCATGAATTTTTTTTGCCTAAAAAATAAACTAGTTAGATATTATATGGAGCCACTTTAGAGTGAGTTTGTTATGGTTTTATTTAATGTTATTTTTAGACACATTGGATTTGTGTGTGTATATATATATATATATATATATATATATATATATATATATATATATATATATATATATATATATATATATATATGTTTAGTTATTTATGTATTATATCAATTTTACTAGATTTTTGTAATAAATAAAAGGAAGGATTTGATGGGAGCATGCTTTTATCATATTTAATACTTATAAGTGTTTGCTCTCTCAGAAAGTACTAATGGAGGAAATCATAACATAATCTTATAACATGGTGTTAAAAGATCCGCAATAACCATTTGTTCTAAGTTTAGTCTTTTAATTTTAAAAGGCTTAAATACTCTGCATTCAATCTTGTTAATATTAAAGTATATCCCAAAACACGCTATAATAAATATGGTAAAATGTATACTTTATCTTTAGATATAATAATATATATTAGATTAGGTAAATCATCACATAAATCATATTAATTAATTTACTTTTGAGTTTTTATTGATAACATTCAATAGTTTTGTAGAAATTCTGACTGTAGATTAACCTGATAATGCAATACAACTAAAGCAAAATACTTAATCTACTTCTACAATCAAACTTTTGGAGACTTAATAGATTTGAGCAAGATCAAGCAGAACACATATAACCAGAAGCAGAATCAATGCACATGAAAACACAGAGGAATACTCTGGGGAAAGCCTCAGCTAAAAACCCCGCTATCTGTATTATCATACAAGGTGGAAATACGTCAAGATTACACAAGGCCTTAGCTCTCACAACTAGCCAACTCTCAGTACAATCCTTCTAGATGCTCACATGCAAACAAGGCTTCTCACGAACCTTCTCCTTTGCCCTCCAAGCCTCCTATTTCCTTCGCTGTTTCTCCTGGGTGATCCTACTATTACCAAGTGTAACACTGATCACTCACACTGATCTCACACCCTGTAAAACTGTGCAATCCTCAAGGAATCTCTTATTCCTTCTGCATGCACGAGTTTTCTCTATAGGAGAAAACATGCAACTAATAGTAAAATGTCCCTGTCTTTAATTTCAACTAGGTCTTTCTCATAATAGACATGCATGAGTTAATGATGAGAGAATCTTCAGTTATCTGGAGGACACTAGTTGAGTGCATGCATGCATCAACTGACTGATAACTCACAATTAGTTCCTCAAGCAGTTTGGAACTAATTTAACTAGACGTAACTCAGTAAACTGAGCTAACTAATTACAACTCAAATACAACTCAATCTTATCTCCTTAATTAAGGGATAATCTCTTAATTTAATGGATAATTGTTGCGTGATTGCATAAAGACTTCTAACTTGAATTTCTCCAACTAATTAATCCATAATGAATTAATTAATTATTTCGAAGCAGCTGGTGAGACTAAATTCGAATTTTTAATTCTCAATTTTAATTCAAGGACAAATTAAAATTGGAATATTATTCTTGATTCTATTTTTATCATTTCTTGTTGCTATTTTCAACAAGTTTTATTACGTTGGTCATCTTATATGCCCCATAAATCTACTTAGTCATATCTCCTATATACAAATGTTATGGCATGTCTTGTCAACCACATTTGATTTCAGGTTCCAAAGATTTTAATATGTTCCATGCAATTTCAAATCAAAATACAAGATTTAACAAGTCATTTGTGTGTTATGGTCATTTTGTTTTGTTCCATATGATAAATATGTGACATTTTTTAACATAATTATGTTACCGAAAGGTAATTTTTTAATCAAGCCTTTATTGGTGAAGGGATAATTTATTATGAGAATGTCAATCTTGAAGGGCAAAATTTTAAACAGAACGTTTCTTGACGGGAAGCATAAGGACCCAAAATGCCAGTTTTTTTTTTATATGATAGGTAAAGAGAAATCCAACTTCCAACCCTCCCTCTGACAATTTTAAGTGCAAATAAAATGACGTGTTATTTAAAAATATGTTTCAATGTTGTGGTTTTCTGTTTTTTTTTTAAGTGTTGGGATTGTATTGATAAATATGTTTAAATATTGTAGTTTCCTTTTCTTTTTTTGAAGTGTTTGGGATTGTATTGAGAAATAGGTTGTGAAAACTTGTTTTATTAATTTTAGGTTGTTGGTGAAATTTTATGGATTTGCATGTGCTAATTCCTGAGAGGTTAGTGTTATTTATTTTTAGAGAACAACTATGGTAAATAATGGTATTTTTATGTAGATTTTATCTCTCTCTCTCTCTCTCTATATATATATATATATATATATAACGTCTCTTATTATTATTATTTTTTTAATAATAAAATTTAGGACTATACAAAAAAGTGATGAGGAATTCTAGTGAGATGGAATATGTCATGTAGAGGTGAGTGGTGTGTTGTTTGTGTTTATTAAGGTTTAGGTCCTTGAGAAATGACATAGCCTCACAAGTGGATTGATTTATTCTGGAAAATATTTTATGGAATATTAGAAGCTATTAAATTGGGTTGGGTTGTCACATAGTGTAAGATGATGTTAATAACATCGAAGTTGTTTTTCATCTTCCTATGTCCAACAATTTTTGACCACATGGCAAAGGACAATAATTAGATTTTCGAGTTCTCCACCAAAACAATTGCATGGTCGACGACCTCTGACTCCAATACATCGAAGGTGGACTCCATACCTTCACACGGAAAAGCATCGCTTTGGAAGGTTTGAACCATCACCTCTTGGCAGTAGGAGCTACACATGCCTTGCTATGCCACACTCAACGGCTTCCCCTTAAACAACAGTCTCATCGATAGGGGGTCCATGGGGAGCAGCACATTGTTATTATCACTATTAGAGCTGAAAATCGCATGCATATAAATTTGTTCAAGCTGATCTAATATTGTCTGGCTTCAATGCACATGATTGTAATTGTATGTATTGTTCTAGTCTCTGTTAATTCCGCCCTACAAAACAAGTGCACTAGATAAAAAAGATTTAGGGAGCAATGAAAGAAAATAAAGTTTCAAAGAGAACCACAAATATTTGTGAGGACCTTTGCCAAGAAAATCATCAAGGAATGCATTATATAGCCACCTAGTTAGGGAAGGAATTTGTGAGTCGTTGGGTGCTTACACATGGGGTATTGACCATTGATCATGTGGTTTATGTGTGTGGTCAATTGATGAATCTAGATTTCTTTTTCTTGAAGAGTATCCCTCTTTCCACTTCTGGAAGAGCATCCCTATTATCCAACTCCACCTCCTATGTTGTCATTCCCATTCCTGTTGCTCCAACACTGGACTGTACCGAAGGAACTGACGACGACATTTTTCTAAATACTGAAAACACCTTCCTCAGTCCCAACAAAAACCTAATTCTTCTCATCAGTCTTTTTTGTCCAAAATTCCCGGTCTTCAATTCTATTTGAATAAAATAACTATGACCATAGACGTTGTGAACATTAATAACCCACCCCACGTGTCAAATTTAAATTGGAGGGAGGTAGATGAAAATGAGGTTCTTCAATTGGTTAGGATGAACAGTCTTTTCTGAGCCCAACAACATTTCTCTAAGACGTGAATTCCTTCTCAAATATTTGTATGCACCTTACTGACATCTATGAGCATCTTTAAATATATGTCATTTACGTATTCTTATCAAGAAGCAATTTAGCTCCACTCAAAGAAATGCCTAATGAATTTTGCATTGGAGAGTTTGACAAACCTTATGTGCATGCATTTAGCAGTGGGTTTTATCCGTGGTGAGATGATCTCCTCAAATATTCTATTCCTTCGGTGTACCTTTGCGAATGTCTTCAAGCAACCATTGGAATGAATTCGTAGGTGAAATTGTCGGTCCCCCCCACAACAATGATGCGATTGTCAGGTTTGGCACCAGAGCAAAGTTTTCAAGGCATTGCTTCAACGTTCCTTTTCACCTTTTGGTGAAATTTATAGTTTATAAATATATTAATTATTTATATAGGCTACATTAGCAAGAGATAAGATTTCCATGCTCATGGAAAATTTAAATACCCTCTTCTTGGTGATTCTTTTATCTATGTGGGTTTTTAATCAACCTAGTCGATGGTAGAAAAAGCGATTGTCACTACTAGGTAAAGGTAAAATACATTTGAGAATCCTAGTGAGGAGGAAGGGTCATTTATTATTTCTAAACATGTCATTGGAGAGTCCATGAGGGAATAAAATAAGTCATTTCTTTTGAAAGCACAAAAAGTATGTTGTTATAAGATAGATTATTTGAAAGTTTTTATTTTTGAAATTGGTTGAGTAAACTAAGAATATGGTGATTGCATATAGGAAAGTTTAGGAATTTCCCCTTTGTCATGGTGACATGATGACATGATTTTTAGGAAACTACGATCTTCATACTTAATGTATTGTGTCTGAACAAACTAATTTTGGGTGTCAAACTTTAAGTCATATTATGAACACAGTAACTTTGAGTGTAATATATTGTGTAAAACATTCTAAAGAACATTACGCTTTTTTTCTTATGTTAATCGTGTAGTATTTTTCATGAAACTTTTACCATATTCACATCACAATAAAAGGACCTTTGGTTTCATTTGTATCACCTCTTTTAGACTTGGGTGTGACTTGTTGGTTCAATGAGAATTTGTTGTATGTACATCATGAAACTTCGTGTTATATGCCTTTGTGTATCCAATGTTTTGATGTGACATGTCATGCAAAAAACTCAATTTTCTATGGTCATGACACTTGGCATGGTTTTAAATTTTGTCTGGTGACGACATATCACATTGCGTAAAAGTTTCATTTCATGCAACGTATCATATAATGAAAAAAAATTCTTTCATGCAACATCGTGGCATATCAAATCGCTAAAATATTTCCTTTTATCATAACAAATTGCATCACGTCCTTTTGTTCCCATGTGACACATCCCACTTTTTCGAGTTCTCCTTCATTGCAACAAAGCGAAATTTATAAAAGAACTCCCTTGCAAAACTTGTATGTGCAAATTGAAACCACTTGAAAGAAGAAAAAAAGCAAGAATGTTTCGGCTCATTGATCTTGTATGCGATGGGTTTACAACCATTTAATGGCACTTCTCACATCGATAATTTATATCTCTGTTGTATTAGATGTTATCAAGAAATTGCATGGTTGATTAAACATGTTTGAATGTGTTGAATATTAGCTATTGTTAATTAACAATGACTATGGTTGAGCATGATTATTAAACTTGGTTGAGTAGAGATCATAATTATTAACTATGGTTGATTGTATGTTGACTTTCGTTAACTTTGGTTGACTATGGTCGAAAATGATTGAATATGGTTAACTATAATAGACCATGTTGATAAGGTTGACAATGGTTGACTATTATTGACAATGTCCACTATAATTATTAATGGCTAAGTTTGATTGGTTGTAGATTGAGTATGGTTACCTATAGTTGATTTTGGTTGATTATAATTGATTATGGTTGATAGTGTTTAATTATAAGTAAATGTGTTTGGGTTTGACAAAGAATAACTATTGTTAACTAAAATGACTATGATTAAGTATTGTCAAACTACCTAAATGGTGTTGTTTGAACTTCCAAAATCCCTCTTTCCATCTTTTTTTACTCCTTTTAATACTTACCTATTGTTAAACTTAGTCTTAAATTTGACCCATAAACCTCAGGAACAATAGTTTAATTATTTTCCTTTGTAATATTGTTAGGCACACGATCCTCAAGGATTGGGTGAAATATGTAAATACGTAAATAGACTAAATAGAGTAATTTAAACATACCTTGGAATTGGAATCCCAAAGCTCACCACTCTAATGTATATAATGAGGTTCAAATTAATGGAAATTCAGATTGGGAGTCTAATTTATGATCCTTTGGTCTGACATGGTATCAGAGCCATAGGTCATTAGTTTAAGTGTTTCTCTGCCGACACTCTACCTCCCACTGTGGTCTCTAGTCATTCTCAAGTGTTTGTAGGAGTTTACGTTCAACACACGCAGTGCACTAGACAATGTCATCTTAATTGTTTCTCTACCCTCACTCATGTCCGTCCCAACAAACAAAGAGAGGTTGTCACATATCTACACCAGGTTATTTCCATCACAGGTTCCTTAAGACTGGCATTCGTTTCACTGTCCTTTTTTCTGTTTCACTAGTAGGAACCATAATTCCCTACTCATAACTCTATGGGTTTTGTGTTATGTGGGAACTTTCTTTCAACTAATTATCTTCCCTCCAATCCTATGTTCATTTCCCTAATCAACACTCTCTTTGTACCCTAGTCACATTCTAATTCTCTTGTGTCATCTTAAACAATATTGATGTTCAAAGCTTCCTCGTGCTTCTCCCAACAGCTACACCACATTACATACTCCCTAAATATGTCATCGATTGGTGGTCTCTCTAGTGAACAACCAGGTTCAAGAACACCCACCCCTCTTGGACCTTAATGAGGAAGTGTCTAGTCCTACAAGCATACACAAAACAAGGTTGCATGTAAGCCCACAATGATGTGTACCTCTCGATTGATGGTGGTCAATGCATATTTTACCATGATTGAAAAAAAATGTAGGTGATGCAATGTCTAGCCATAACCAACCTATTTTCAATTATGGTTTGGTGTAAAATTATGTCTATTTTTTATTGTGGCTCTAGATGAACAAAATATTTAATTGTGTTTGATTGGTATCATTGTTTTGATCAAGGTTCGATCGCATATGATCCTCGTCGGAAATCTTGTTAGATTGGTTGGAGACAAACATAATCTTACTAAATTGACTGAGACTCCAAGTGAGACTATGGACCATACCTTGTTCATTGATGAGTGGTTTGGTTATGCTATATTAAAGGGTCATTGGTATGACACTAATGATTTTCAAACATGAACATTTGAAAGGTCATCAAACAGTGATTGGTATTGGCATCTCTTAAGTTTTGGTGCCACTTTATATTTCAAAGATATCACCCACTAATATTCAAAGGTTTTTACACCAAATTTCCATTATTTGTTGTTGGTAATCCCATTGTATATTTTTTTGTGAAATTGCTTTTGAAGAAAGTGTTTAATACCTTAGATCAGAGAATATGTGCCAGGTTAAGAAAGATACACGCTCTCATTTCCATCACTGGAGTAGTACTCACTAACAAGGAGAACTACCATGAATGGTCCAAAAAGATTAGGCAAACCCTTATATTTAATGACTTATGGAAAGGTGTATGTGAAGGAGAAGGTGACAATGAGCTTGCGAAGCCTACATTATATAAAGAGCTATCCATTTGGGAGAGTAAGAATAACAAAGCTTATGCATTGATTACTACTTTTGTAAGTGAAGAGGCGAGTCACCATATCATTCCAATTACAAATGTTTATTATGCATTACAGAAGTTTAAATATCTATTTGACTCAGACTCATAATTGGAAGCAGTTCAGTTAATGATCAAGCTCTTCAACCTTGAGGTGAGGGATAATGACCACCTAGCCTTGGCCTTAGAAATTAGAGCTATCATGCATTATGTAGAAGCCTGGAATTAAAATGGACATCCCTATTGTAGCCTTTGGAAAGGCCCTTTATCCTACATATTCTCACTATCTCGAGTCCTTACAAGTTTGTGCTCAACTCAAGGACATTAATTTTGACACTCTTGTGGAGAATTTTGCAGAACGAGAGAAGCTTTTGGGAAGAGGAATACATATTCTTAGTCCCCTAAAGAAGTTGGGTTCCTTGCATAGGAATAGAAGAATTAGACACACGATTCTTCTAGAGGAAGAGATGGTATAAGAGGACAAGGAAGGAAGAATAATAGAGGCCGGGGGGGTGGATATGATCTTCACTGTATTCGTTGTAATAGAGATGGATATGATGCATCCACATGAAAATACCCTTGGGAAAGAACTAAACAAAAACATGAAGAAGACAAAGGTAAAACACCAAATCCAGTGAATGGTAAAGCACCTAATTTTCTCATCATATTATTACCCATTGCAATATTGGAGTAAATGGAGATTTGTTTCATACATTATTTGCTTCTTGGAAATATGCATGGCTACTTGATACAAATGCGACTTGCCACATGACCTTCCAAAAAGACTTCTTTGAATACTTCAATGACAATGTTGATGGAGCAATATACTTTGCAGACAAGTCAACTCTCAAGCCATTTAGACTTGGCACCATCAATTTTAAACTGCGTGGACTTCCTAACTTTCTTCTGCATGATGTACTCTACCTTTTAGAGTTGCGAAGAAACTTATTGTCCCTTGATCACATTCGCCAACAAGGATACCTTATTCACATGTTTGATGGAGAATTTGGGATAAGAAAAGCATCAGACAACACAACTAGCATGACTATAATAGAGGAGGAAAGACTACTGAAGTTGCAAGGAACATTTGCTTGTGCACAAATCTCTACATAAAATTCTCAACACAATGAAGGTACATTGCCATCATGTATTTTATGGCATGCAATATTTGGACATCTTAATTATGACAATCTTCTTTTATTGAAAATAAATGGTCTTTCTAGTTTTCCAATTATTCAAAGGAAACTAAAGAAATGCGACACTTGTATCCCAGGAAAACATAACAAACATCCATTTCGTGATTCTTTTTCCAAAGTAAATAGAAAACTTGCACTGATTCATTTTGATTTGTGTAGCCCTATGCTTATTCCTTCTGCAAATGAAAATAAATATATTATGACTTTTATTGATGATTACACTAGTATGTTTTGGGTATATTTGTTGAAAAGCAAATCAGAAGCTTTTGAAACTTTAAGAAACTTTCATGCATGGATTCAAAATGACATGCAATCACATATTGGCTCTCTTCGTACTAATAATTGAAAATAATATACCTCTATTGATTTTCAAAAATATCTTTGCTAGCATGGGATTCAACATCAAACAATTATGCCATACAATCCTCAACAAATTGGTACAACTGAAAGAATGAACAAAACTATCTTAAATATGGTTTGCTCCATGGTGTTTTAAAAAATGCAAAGTTGATGTTTTGGACTTGTGCAGTTCTATGTGTAGTATGTACAATTTTTTTTTCCATTTCATGCTCTAAAAAAAACCCCTTATGAAATGTGGTATTGCCACATTCCTTTAGTAAGGCATCTTAAGATCTTTGGTTCCACCTGTTATGACTTGATTCCTAAGGAAAAAAGATGAAAACTTGATGCAAGAAGTCGAAAGTGTATCTTCTTGGGGTACTCAAATACCACCAAAGCATATTGTCTCTACGATGAGGTAAATAAGAAGTTTATATTGTCTAGAGATGTGATTTTTCACGAATATTCCAAGACTGACAATATTGTTGAGTAACAACTTGATTGTTTGGACAAAATAATTCATACAACAAATTATCATGAATTTGATAATGAGATTCCATATCTTGAAGGGGGATCCCTATCTTGGATCAATCTATGGAATCTCCTTCTAAAGCACTCTCTACCCCTCATGAAGTTCCAACCACTTCTTTAGATTAGGAAGACCCTTAAAGTGATGCGATTGAGAAGATTGGAAGGATAAATCTTGATGCAACCCCATCTCAATCAACTAATGCATCACGGACCATATTAGAAAAGGTCCTCAAAAATGTCTTGTTAAAACACTTGGAAAGTGTTCATCCTGATGAGGTTAGAAAGACAAGAACTAGAAGTTCCCCTAGGCAAAATGGAGGTGATGTAGATGATTCTGATTTAGTGTATGATATGGATGTTTCTTATGATTGTGATTTAAATTTGTTTACGAATTTTGAACTAACTTCTTTTAAAGGAGCTACTTGTCATGATGAATGTAAAGAAGCAACGTAGGAGTATGATGCTATCATAGTGAATTGAACATGGAAGCTGGTGGACCCTTCATTTGGAACCCAATTGATTGGTTGCAAGTGGTTCTTAAAGAACAAGTATAAATAAAATGGCTCATTTTACTAGCACAAAGCAAGGCTCATGGAAAAAGGATTTGTAGAGAAAGAAGGTGTCGATTATTAAGAGACCTTTTCCCCCATAGAAAAATGGGCCACCATTCAAAATCTCTTTGCCTTAGCAGCTCAAAATGGATGGAAAGTCCATCAAATGAATGTTAAAATTGCTTTCTTGAATGGAGACTTGAAATATAATGTTTTATGTCTTGACCCAGAGGTTTTGTTGTGAAGGTACAAGAAGAAAAATTATGAAAACTCATCAAATCTTGTATGGCCTAAAACAAGCACCGTGAGCTTGGTATGAAAATTGACTAAGAATGTTTTGAAATTAAATGTTAAACACTTTAATTTGGTGCTGCAACTTTATTTATCAATAAAGTTGGAAAAATTGTTGTCCATCTTATGGTAGATGTAGAAGATTTGTTGATAACAAAGAACAATGAAGATTATATTGCATCCAGAAAGAGAGAATTGAAGAAAGGATTTGAGATGGCATATTTGAGACGAGACACCTTCATTACTATTTGGGCATTGAAGTGACCCAACATCCAAGATATGCATTTCTCTCTCAAAAGTAGTACATTAGAGAATTATAAAATAAGTTTGGAATGGATGAATCTAATACTTTGTCCACTCTAATGGAACAAAATTTGAAGCTCACATCTAAAGAAGGAAATGAATTTGAGGATGCAACTAAGTATAGGCAACTTGTGGGAAGCCTTATCTACCTCACCACCATTAGACTAGATATTTCATTTGTTATTGGAATCCTTTCCAGGTTTATGCAAAAGCCTTGCGAGAGATGTTGGTCTACTACAAAAAGAGTTCTAAAGTAGCCGAAAGGAACTCGAGACTTTGGACTCAAACATTCATAGGTGGATGACTTCAACTTGATTGGATATTTTTATTTATACTTTAATAGAGATAAGGAAAATGGAGTGCCTACTTCAAGATATGTTATGAGCCTTGGATGAGGAGTTATCTCCTGGAAGTCACGCAATGAATCAGTTTCAATAGATTCCATAGCAGAGGAAAAATATGTGACAGATGGAAAAGAAACCAAGGAGATTATGTGGCCTAGGAAAATTCTTGAAAATTTGCATGGGAAACAAGTGAACTCTACTCCTCTTCTGATTGACAACACTTCTGCAATTAAATTAGCCAATAATCTTAAATTGCATGATCGAACCAAATATATCAACACAAAGTATCACTTAATCACCTACGATATTGTTCCACAAATGAGGAAATTGCAAACATCTTCACCAAAGCACTTGGAAGACAAAAGTTTGAAAGATTCAGAATGATGCTTGGACTCATAAACACCCCTTCAGACTAAGGGTGGGGGGTGTTAGACACCTAATCCTTAGAGGTTGGGTGAACTATGTAAATAAAGTAATTTGAACAACCCTTGGAATTGGAATCCTAAAGGTCACCACTCTAATGTATATAATGATGTTCAAATTAATGGAAATTCATATTTGGAGTCTAATTTGTGATCCCTTGGCTTGGAAAATATGACTAAAATGAATAATTTAGTGTGATGCTTTCTAAATTACTTAATACTAAGCTACAGTGTGAGTACATGATTGGTTTATGATAGTGTGTGAAGTCCCAATGCTAACGAGTTGATAGAAGTCTGGAGAAATCTTTGGAAAATATGCCACCATTACCGTTACAATGAAATTTTGAAAACAATTAACCTCATTTTTGCCAACAATCCACTTGATTAGCATCTCTAGCAAAAAAGTTGGTAATTGGAGGCTTTGTTGGTCTGAAGAAGCAATGATGGAGAGCGCGCGCGCCCTGGCTGCTGCGTTTGCATAGGGTTGCTGAATCGCACCCCCAGCTCCTCGCCTGGCAGCTCTGCTGCTAGGCTCATGTTCCTTGGTCGCTTGGGCCCCTGCTTGACTTCTCCTTCTGCCTGGGCCTCCCGCTCAGCTCCTGCTTCGGGGCTCCTCTCCGGCAGCCCCCTCCCTCTTTGATCCCTCTGAGATCTGGCTCTCCAATGGCTGGATTAGACCCCCCGCCTTCTGATCCTGACGACTTTGAGAAACAGTTTGCATCTCTCATCCCTGAGAATGCAGCAGCAAAAATCTGTCCATCTGCATCCAAGTTCATCAAGAAACTAGATCAAATCCCAGAAGTTTCCCTTCCTCCTTCCCTCCTGAGAAAGGCTGCAATTTCTCTAGCAGAAAGAGGTCTCGTTGGTCAGTTCACGGGACTCTGGCCCTCTCCTAGATCAGTCCAAAAATGGGTTGAACGCAACTGGAGCCCGATAGTGCAAGGGAAAATCGCAATCAGATTTTGTGGAAGAGGCTTCTACACATTCTTATTTGAATCAAAGGAGGACAAGAATCTCATTTTCAGAAATGGACCCTATTTTATGGACTCTCGGAGTCTATACCTGAATAGATGGACCCCTGACTTCGATCTGGAAACGGACGTACCAAATGTAGTTCCGGTTTGGGTCCACCTGCCTCACCTGCCGCTTCACTGCTGGGGAGACGAATTAGTCAAGGCTATTGGGAACGCTGTTGGCAAATTCATAGACAGATCTGAACCAAAGGAGAACATGCATGCTTGCGCGAGGATATGTGTCGAAGTAGATCTGGGGAAAGGACTGCCGGAAGCCATCAAGATTAAAGTTGATCAATGGACACACATACAACAAGTTGACTATGAGTAGCTACCCTTCAAGTGCAAGGTATGTCACGAGTATGGGCATTTCGCAAATAGATGTAGTAAATTAAAAACAAACGAATATGAAGGAATTGTTGAAATCTCCGAAGGTGCATGGGAACAAGTCAAAAAGAAAATACCCAACCCCCCTCCCGGCCCAAGCTCAAAGGCCCCCTTGGAAAACTCCTCCATTCCTTCTCATCCATCTAACTCAGCCCCTCCCTTCCCCTCATCATCCAATCCCTTCGAATCTCTGTCAGCAGAGGACCCCATTTCTCCTCCCCCTTCTCCCAGAGGCAATGCTCTAGCAATATCCTCCCCCCTCTCTCTCCCCCAGCCCTCCCCTCCCCCAATTGTGGAACGAATTCTAACCAGGAACAAAACAAAAGAAAATAACCTCACCTCTGATCCCCCTAGAAAAGTAGGTAGGAAGTCAAATAAAGAAATCAGGGATGAAAACGCAGCAAAAGAAATGGCCACTGGAACTCAGCAACCAATGGACACCTTCCTAGATACGTCAAAAGGCAGCGGGGAAAAGATGAAAGAGAAGACCGGGATCCACACCAAAAATGGTAAATGATGATTTTGGTCTCTTGGAATTGTAGGGGGATGGGCTCCTCCCTAAAAACAAATGCAGTCCGGGATCTTCTTAAACTCGAGCAGCCAGATCTACTCCTCATCCAGGAGACCAAAATCTCTAACCAAGATTTTCAAAATCATATCAAAAGAAGCAAAAATTATTCAGGTACAACAATAAGCGCAGCAGGTGCTTCAGGAGGTATAGGAACCATATGGAATAAAAACAAATGGGAACTCACAAACCAAAACTCACACAGCTGGTGGGTCAGAACTGATATCCAAAACAAAGCTTCAAAAGAGGACTACACAATATATAACATCTACGCACCAAACCATTACAGGGACAAAGCCTCATGCTGGGACACAATTACCACAGACCTTCAAACAGTTCAAGGAAGGAACATATTCCTTGGAGGAGACTTGAATCTAATAAGGAATGCTGATGAAAAACTAGGAGGAAATTTCTATGCAGATCCCTCAAGAGATTCCTTAGAAGCTATAATCCAAACTCACAATCTTGTGGAAATCCCTCCTCAAAATGGGAAGTACACCTGGAGTAACAAGAGAATTGGCAACAACAACATAAAAGAGAGGCTAGACAGAATCCTAGTTCAAGAAGGAATAGTGGCAAGCTTCCCCATCATCAAAAGTAAAATCATCCAAGGCTCCGCCTCAGATCACAAACCTGTGGTCTTGACTCTCGATAAGGGAAGGAACTTGGGGCCTCTCCCTTTCAAATACAACAAAGCCTGGGACAACAAAGAAGAATTTCAAAATCTGATACAGGAGCAGTGGGCAAAGGAAGTCATTTGTTTGCCCCACTACATATGGGAAACCAAACTTAATTCTCTCAGATCAGTTGTCAAGCAGTGGGCAAGAAACTACGCAGCAGAGGAAAACAAAAAAAGAACAGACCTCCATAAACAATTAGAGCAATGGAACCAGGAAAAAGAAAGCATTCAGTACATAGAGGAGGACCAACTCAAAGAAAACGAAATGTACAAGAAATTATACAGGAAAAACAGAATGGACGAAGAGGAACAAAGACAAAAATCTCGGTGTCTTTGGCTCCGGGCTGGAGACAAAAACACCTCTTTTTTCCACAACAGTCTAAAGCTTCGACGCGCAGGGAACCAAATAGAAAGAATTATGGTAGAAGGGAAAGAGATAAGGGACCAGGAAGAAATAAAAGAGGCAGCCTACAGACACTTGAAATCCATCTTATCCGCAGACCCCCAGTCTCAGGACAATGCAGAGTTTCTAAGGCCAATTGAAAAAAAAATCTCAGATTTACAAAACAGAGAGTTGGACCAAGAGGTCACAGAAGAGGAAATTAAGTTGGCAGCGTTCAGCATGCAACAAGACAAGGCTCCAGGCCCTAATGGGTTCACAGTGGCCTTCTACAAAAATCACTGGGAAACTATTAAGAAAGATTACATAAGGATGGTGAAAAACGTCTTCTCAAAACATAAAATGGGAAACAACATCAAATCCTCCCACCTAGCTCTCATTCCCAAGGATCTCAATCCCCTCTCCTTCGATCCTTTCCGCCCAATTTCCTTGTGCAATGTCTCTTACAAGATCATTACTAAAATTCTAGCCAATAGGCTCAAAAAATTGCTCCCCTTCCTCATCTCAGAGAACCAAGGCGGTTTTTTCCCAAGCAGACAAATCACGGACAATGTCATCCTTATTCAAGAGGCAATCCACAGCAACATAAGCAGGAAGGAAAGGGGCATGATCATCAAATTAGATATGGCAAACGCCTTTGACAGGGTCAACCACAACTTCTTGAAGGAAGTCCTAAGGAAATTTGGGATATCAAATAATTTTATCAGCATTACCATGGAGTGCATCACTCATCCCTGGACAACTCCTCTGATTAATGGTAGACCAAGCAACTATTTCAGAAGCACTAGGGGACTGAGACAAGGCTGCCCCCTCTCCCCTTTCTTATACATAATCATGGCAGAAACTCTGAGCATTCATTTGGAAAAACTCCGAAAGCAAAAAGAAATCACAGGAATAAGTATAGAAAGAGGCACCAAAGGAATAGATCATTCGCTTTTCGCAGATGACACACTCCTAATCGGGGGAGCCTCTAGCTTGATGGCAAAAAGATTCAAGAAAACGCTAGACTCCTTCCTAACAACTTCTGGAGGAAAATTAAACAATAAAAAATGCAAGATATACACTTGGAATGTTCCCATGCAAATCATGCAAAGAATTTCCACGATCCTTGACATTCCAGCTCAAAGAAATTGGAGCTACTTTATGTACCTGGGACTGCCTCTAGCAAAAGAATCGGTTAAGTCAGAAATCTGGGTGAAGCACATAGAAAAATCGCAAGGAAAACTTCAGAGCTGGGGAATGACTTGGCTCAATCTTGCTGGTGAACTACCCTCATCAAAGCCATCCTCTCTGCTCTCCCCATTTACTAGTTCGCATTCATTCTAGCTCCTGCAAGCACGCATAAACATATGGAAATAATCATAAGAAGCTTCCTATGGCAGGGAGGAAGGCAGGACACCAAAAAATTTAGTCTTGTCAAATGGGATCAAGTTACCCTCCTGTTTGAAAAAGGAGGACTAGGAATAAAAATCCCAAGTCTCTCCAACATGGCGATGGGATTCAAATTAATATGGAGAATTCTCAATGGGAAAGGCTCTTGGTGGGCAGAGGTCATCAAGAGGAAATATTTGAATGGCCCGAATTCTAACATCCTCTCTGAAACAATAGTGGATAGGCAGTGCACTCCAGTTTGGAAGCTCATCAAAAAAGCCCTCCCTCATTTCAGAAATCACATATCCAGAGTGTGGGGAAGTGGAAGAGAGATCAATATCTGGGCGGACAGAATCATGGGAGCAAGACCCAGGAACTTAATTCAAAACCTCAGACCTCTCCAAATTTGGATGAATAAAAAAACTTGAATTCCTTATATGACATATCCACTTGGGATCATAACAGTTGGCAGGACTGGAAGCGCCTCTCCCCTCCAATTGAACTCAGGGACCTTTGGACTGAGCTCAAGATTTCTCTCTCAGGTTCAGCCCCTATAAAAAAACGATAGAGGACAGATATGTTTGGGACCCCAATGGAGGGATTTACACAGTTAAAGACGGTTATAAGCTTCTCCAGAACACCATGGTCACCAACAATTGGGCTCTTCACAAAGTGGTTTGGAATTCAGAATGCCTCCCAAAGGTAAAGTTCTTTAATTGGACTCTTCTTAAAGGTAAAATCCTCATGGCTGAAAATCTAAAAAAAAGAGGAATTCTTGGTCCCTCAATATGTTGTCTTTGTCGAGCCGATGAAGAAAGCAGCCAACACCTTTTCCTTGAGTGCCCCTTCGCTCAAAGCTGCTGGAAGCTCATCATCAGCCCCCTAAGTAGAGGAGAAACGCCCGACCAGATCACTTCTCTTCAAAAAAATTGGGGAAAATGCTACCCTTACCCCAAGAAAAATAAGAATCTTATCATTAGACTGTGGAATAGCATTCCCTCAACTCTCTGTTGGAAAATTTGGATCACCCGTAATAAATGTATTTTCAACAATAGGAAGCCCAACATCTCCAGCACCCTGGCAAAAACAATAGCACTCATCTAAGAGACTATAAGTGCCAATGGTATGTCTCAACCAGATCAAGAAAGCTGGAACAAAAGCGAGACCGAATGGTATAGCAAATTCAGTCTCAGCTTGGACAAAAGAAACTACACTACCTCCAATCTATGCCAGAAAAGGAAGGAGTGGAAACTCAGAGGCACCAAAGAGGAAGTCACTCAATGGATCTTAGGCCAAAAGAGGCCTACCCTCCAGTTTGATGGAGCTTCCAAAAATAATCCGGGAAAAGCAGGTGCAGGGGGAGTTATAAAGGATCATCAGGGCAAAGTCATGGTCACTTATGAATGGGGCTTGGGAAACATGACTAACAACAAAGCCGAGGTCTACAGTCTCTTACTGGGTTCCTCAATTCTGAAGAGACTAAACATTCAAAACCCAATCATTATGGGAGACTCAGCTATTCTTATAGCAGTCATGGTTTCAAGGGGTGAATTTAAGCAAATCACTCTCAACAATATTAAGAATCGGATCACGAACAACATCAGTGGAATAAGAGGCGCCACCTTCAAACATGTTTTGAGAGTCAACAACACTGAGGCAGACTGTCAAGCCAGCAAGGCAACCAGCAGGTCATCTGGCCAAGTCAGAGAGAACGAAATTATTTATGTCAAACCAATTCCTTAGTTTGTCCCACCTCATTCCAAGTCCTCAGAATCTTCTCATCAGCAATCATTCCTCCCGATATGCGCCCGTCCCTAAGTTTCCTAATCCCTTGGCAAATCTCTTCGACTGCGCCTTAGATATCCTCATCTCTTCGATCCATGTAAACGACATTACCTATGTCACTTCATCCAGGTACGAGCTCAGGCACCTCATGATCCTCACCACCAATTCCAAGCTCCAGTCAGGCGGACTTAGCTTCAAAATCGCTCTATCCTGCAATAAAATCTTCGACAAGCTGCTCAGTCACCTCACTGTCTGGAAGCTCCTCTGCCCGAAACCTCTGTCTAGCCCCTTATCTCCCTTTAAATCCACCAGTCCCCCATTCTCTCCTCACAAGTCGGCCAGTGCAGCGAAGGTTTGCGCATTAGTCTTCATCCGGAGCAGATCAGTTTATGAGGTCGCTTCTAGTCAGCCAGAGAGTGGAGGCCGCCCTCCTTCTGTCGTGGTAACCTCTGGCTCTCTCGATCCCTGGTTCATTTTTAGCACTAATCTTTTTCCTGTTTTCTTGTTTCAGCGCTTTCGCTCTTCAGACTTCTTTCACCTCCAGGCTGCCATCAGCTCTTTCGCCTTCTCTGTCCCTCTTCTGAGTAGGATCTCCGCCCTGCTCTCCCCCTTTCAGCATCTTCCTCATCCCTTTGCCGCCTCCGCCCTCTGTATCCCCCTTCAGCAGCAGCTTGGCCTTGTTGCACTCCCCAAGTCTTTGAAATGGCAGATCAGCAGGAAACCCGCGAGCCAGCAGCAAATCCCTTGGAGAAAGTCATCACTAACAGTAGATGCACCCTGTGCAAAGCCCGTTGTTTTATGATTGCCAGATTTGTCAAACACTTCAATGAACTCAAGGATGACTTTCAAGCAGACAACAGGTCCAAAAGGAAGAAGTTGGAGAAGCAGAAAGCAGAGATTGAGGCCCTCAAGGAGAGATGCAACCATATGGAGGAAGCAATCTCCCACATCAAGACCTCAACTCGGAGCATGCAAGCAGAAGCCTCGACAAGGGCCAGCACAAGAAAAGAAGCTCAGCCTGATGACTCAGTTAACCAAAAACAACCTTAGGATATATGCATTGTAAATTTTCTCTGTTAGTAGGTTCTTTTGTACGGCAATATAGCCGTTACCTCTTTCAATCTGCACTCTGTGTTTTCATCAACAAGGATCAAGGGTCTCCGCACCCATTTTGGATCCTCACCTCTCTGTTTTTCCTCTGATATGTAATAGGACATGGTCCTCGAAGTTTTTTATAATATATAAGTAACCGATCTTGTTAAAAAAGAAATCCACTTGATTAGCAAGGATTTTGGTAACTGATCGATGCATGTGCACAAAAGGATCTCGTTCGTCACTTGACTCAAAGCTCATGCATATTATGAGCACATTTTCACTATCACAAGAAATGAACAATATAACACATTTAATTATGTTTCTACCCATGTGATGTCTATGGCAATGATGGAAAATGGATCAGAGTCCTCCCTTAACCAACATAGGTTGGAATAAGGAAACTTGTCTTTTGCATTTACTAGTTGTTATGTATTTCCAAAACTAGACATGGGTCAATTTTATACTAGCATTTGCACCAAATGTTGCAAAGGAAATGTCGTAAGTTGGTAGCACATATGGATGAAGAGCATAAATGAAAAAAAAAAGTGATATGTTAGGTGATCTAACTGTAGCCAAATTTGAATGAAAAAATAAATCTTAATGTTGTCTTAAATTAATTGATGGATGCTCAAACTAGATGAGCACACGCTAAACTTGATATTTTAGTCTTAACAACTCTAGACTATGAAATAATTAGTAACAAATCGGGAACCACAGAAAGCCAAGGACCTTTATATGTTTCTCCCAATACAAAATTATCATTCTCTGTTTGTCCCTGTGTATAATCCATGCAAAAAGTGAGAAATTTTTAAGCATCTATAAAAGCTAGCTAGTCTTGACTCCTCACACAAAAGCCAATGCACATCATGACTATATTTGACATATTTCATATCATTTTATCACTTCCAGTCAATGCATGCAAGCAACACTTTTCAACACTTGACATTACAATCAAACAGATACATCTCACAACTTGAGGAAACTACCCTTTTGCTAAGATGATGCAACTGGGCGAGTATCCTAATAAACCAAATTTCACCGTGGTGGGCGGCATAGCAATTCCCCCACTTTACCAACCAACCAAATTGTAGATTTTGGCTTATGTTTTAATGGTAGACATGTGGGGATGCATTCATTTTATTAACATACTCTTTACTTAACTAATTTTATAATTTGATATGTTTTTTTTTTTAGACTGTAACGGTTATTGGAATTAAGGCGGCAAACCAGCTGCCGCGTGCTTGAACATTACAACAGATTCTGAGTTGACAATGCTAATGCATAGAAGCGTATCTCTCTTTTGAACCAGATCCAGCTGAGATCAATCCTCGTTTTGCCAGATGACAGAGTTGCGTTACGCCTAGCTCTTGTGGTCTTGCTTAGGCTTGATATGATGGCTATCCTTCATGAAGACAGAGTCCGCTTTAACCTTTCCTTGAACCTTCTTCCTACAGGTCCTTCTACATCCCTGTTCCCTAATCAACACATCTGATTTGAGGGGGCTTGAGCGAACACGGCTTATCGCTTTTACGTCCGAACCTAGGCACCGGCGGGAGGGCGCAAACAGTAGCAGAAATCCAACAGTATGATCTGAAAATGGAGCCTTCATCCTCAATTTCATTGCTGGGTGGAAGACTTGAAATCTGAATGACCTACTTCAGTCAATTTAATACACTGTTACACGGTCTTTCCTTTCTAGATAGGAATAGTTTTTCTGACCAGATTGAGACCACTGACATTGAAAGCTAGGAGTTGAGGACTAAATGAGGGAAAATCGAATACAGGGGATTAAGGAATGATGCAGTAGTCCTCATCGGAGTTGACTAACAGGGATCTTCTGCCTCGGATGGAGCCCAAATTGGCTTCAAGGTCCGCTTGATCATTCAGATGCCTCAGAATGTGAAAGAAATTTATTTTCTGGAACAGAGGTAGGATAAGCCTGATTTTCTTGAAAATGGAGGCTAATAGGATCTGAGAGGGGATTGTGTTGAGATTCAGCGCTTGAATGATTAGCCTAGAATCTCCAAAGACTAAAAGCTTCAAAATGTTCCTTTTGAGAGCTAGATTGAGCCCTTGCCACAGAGCCAAAGCCTCAGCTCTGTTATTGGATTCGATGCCCAGTCCCCAATGATATCGGAGCTCAGTGGAACCATCCAGTTTCAGAAGAACCCCACCTCCTCCCGCAGCCCCAGGGTTGCCCTTAGAGGCCCCATCGAAGAAGAGGTAGTGTTCCTCCAGGGCAGAGCGCCATTTAATAAACATCTGTTCTTCCAGGAGGATTTCCCAATTCACATGGGGGATTGCAAGGGACAGGGGCTTGGTGTCATAGTGTGGAACCAGTTCTTTGAGCCATAGCTCCTCCTCGCTGTCCAAATCTGCTTCATTTTTTATTGCCTGTTTGGTGTCCAGAGTTTCTCCCAGTAAAGCTTGGATTTTAGTTATGATTTTGCTTGGCGTACAATTCTCATCCCTGAAAATTCTATTGTTCCTCTCCAACCACAGCTTCCAACAGGTAAATTTAGGTATCCACATCCAGGCTGTTTTGAGGAGGCTTTTTTTTGAGAAATCAAGCGAAGTTAAAGAGGCCCAGTTGTGAAGCAGGGTGTTAATATTACCAGGGATCTCGACTTTGTCAGCCCCTGTTCTCAGGACTCCCCTCCAAACATCACGGGCAAAGGGGCAGAGCAATAACAGGTGATTAGCGGACTCTTCCTCGGACATACACAGTGGACATCTGGAAGGTCCTTCCATTCCACGTTTTCTCAAGGTATCTCTAGTGAGAATGTTGTTGTGAGCTAGTGTCCAGTAGAAGAATTCGATTTTGGGCAGCGAGGGAAAGGGTCAGATGAATCTCCATTGAGCTGGATCAGGGGGAACATTAGGAATCACTGTCCTGCTTTTGTAACCTTCAGCAACTGTGAATTTGCCTGAGTGGGAGCCCCACCCTCTTTTGTCTTTGGCTGATGCTTTGATTGGAGATTTCCCTTGAAGCTTGTCTAACAGAATCGTGGCTTCAACCTGCAGCTGATGGGGGACCTCTCCCAGATTCCAACTAGCCCACCGTCTTCCAGCGTCCTCCGTCCATGTTGAGATGTCCCACAGGGTGTTCAGATTGTTTGACTGTTGCCATATTTTAATGTTTGTCAGACCTTCAACCTGGTTTAATGACTGATCACCAAGGATAGGGTCATCCCAAATTCTGATATTTTTCCCATTACCTGGAATCCAGTATAGATTATGACTGAAGTGCTCCATAGCTGATAGGCAAAGTTTGAAAATCGGAGAGCCTTTACTAGTTTTTGGAGGCTGGTCCAAGCATCTCAGCCGCTGTCCCTTGAAATATTTTTTCCACAGCACTTTCTTACTCCAGCTAGTCTTCACATCAACAATGCTCCATAGAATTTTGGAGCCCAGGGAGAGATTCTGGGCTCCCAGATCTCTTAAGTGAAGGCCTCCTTCCAGAGTTGGCTTTTTAACAGTGTCCCATCTGACTAAATGAAGTCTTTTTTCATTGTTTTCCCCCCTTCCCAGAGGAATCTTCTCAGCAGACTGTCCAATTTACTGAGGAAAGTTTTGGGAGCGAGCAAAATGGAGTGATGGTAAAGCGGCATACTTGTGAGCACTGATTTCATCAGGATAACCTTCCCCGCATTGTTCAGCCAGGTGGCTCCCCAAGCTTGGATTCTGAGTTTTATTTTGTCAAGCATTGGCATCCAGTGGGCCACTTTAGGAATGGATTTGAAGATTGGGATCCCCAGGTATTTGAAAAACTCCCAGGTCTGAATTCCTTTCATTTCTAGAAGCCTGGCTATATCAGCGAGATCCTTGACCGAGCAGTTCCAGCTGTAGATGGTGCTTTTTAGATAGTTTATCTTGCTGCCCGAGACCTCCTTGTAGATATCCAGCTCCTTCTTAAAGGATCTTGCAGAATTTATGCTCGCTCCTCCAAGCAGAAGGGTATCATCGGCGAATTGGGCATGGTTAATATCTTTAACGTTGGGAAACATTCTGAGTCTAGGAAGAGATTGGATTTGTTGACAGGAGTTTAGCTGAAAACTGAGCACCGAGGCTTGAATGGTGAAGAGGAGCGGAGAGAGCGGACAACCTTGTCTTAAACCCCTTGAGGCATTAAAGAACTTGGTTGATAAGCCATTTACTAGCGGCGCTATCCAAGGGAAAGCAATGCAGGCTTTCACCCAATTGATGAAGGTTGAAGAGAAGCCCAGTTTCTCCATAACAGCATAGAGGAAATCATGTCTCACCCTGTCAAAGGCGTTAGCCAGATCGAGCTTTATCACCATTCCTTTCTCTTTTCGCTGGCAACTTGAATGAATTGCTTCTTGCACCAGCACAATATTGTCCAGAATCTTTCTCCCTTTGATGAAGCCACCTTGATTTTCCGGTATGATGTCCGGCAGCACGTTCTTGAGACGATTGGCTATTGATTTGGTGATCAGCTTATAGCTTGTATTACAGAGTGAAATGGGCCGGAATCTGCCAAAATCAGTGGCTCCTTTCTCCTTCGGAATCAGGGCAACGAAGGCCGAGTTGGTGCTGCCTCCAATTTTGATACATGATTGTGATTTCCTGACCATTCTTAAAAGATCTTTGTTAATTATAGGCCAGCATGTCTGATAAAATCTAGCATTGAACCCGTCTGGCCCAGGAGCTTTATCCGGTTCCATGCAGTCCAATGCCTTCTTGAGCTCCTCCATGCTGATCGAAGCGGTAAGCATAGAGTTAACAGAGTCTTGAACACAGTGAGGGATTAGATCGAAGGGATGGGCTTGGGGGTCTAGAGGAGGGTTATCTGGAGCCGTGTAAAGCTCTTTGTAAAAGATGAAGGCAGCTCTTTTGATGCCTTCAGGATCTTTGATCATGGCATCTTGGGACTGAATTTCTGAAATAGTTTTGAATTGCTTGCGGGCTTCGGTTTTCTTATGGAAGAAACTGGTATTTTTGTCGCCGGCTTGTAACCATAGATTTCTGGATTTTTGCCTCCAATATTCCTCTTCATCTCTGCTGGCTCTATGGAGAATTTTTTGCAGTTCAATTTCTCTTTGCATCAGACTGTGAGAAGCAACAAAATTCTCCATTGCAGATTGGTGGGCAACAAGGTTTTCTAAGGATTCTTTTCTCTTGGCAGCGGGTGTTTTCAGAGTTTTGGCCCACTCCTTGAGTCTTCTTTTAAGGCCCCTCAACTTTTCTTCCCATACATAGAATGGGGACCCCAAAATCTGCCTATTCCAAGCTTCTGAAACCATTTCATGAAACCCATCTTGCTGGATCCACATAGGACTAAATCTAAAGGGTATTGGCCCAAGGTTTCCATCAAGGGAGAGCTCGAGGCTAATAGGCTTGTGATCAGAGGTGCAGTTTGGAAGGATTTTAGAGGAGGCTGAAAGACCACAAGTAAGAAAAGAGGATTGAACAAGGAATCTGTCCAGACGAGCGGTAATATGATTAGGGCCTAGTCTTTTGTTAGACCAGGTGAATTTCCCTGTAGTGGGCTTGATATCTTCAAGATCCCAGTCTAGCATTATGTCTTCCACCCATTCTCTAGCTGGGTCCCGTACTGGGGAACCTCCCTTTTTCTCGTCAGTGGCTAGAGTGACATTCAGATCACCTGTGATAATGATATTTTCTAGATTGTGCAATAATAAAAAGGACTGAATCGAGTTCCAGCAAAGTTTTTTCTCCGTTGGAAGGACCGGAGCGTAAATATTGAACATACTTACTTGCTGACTAGAGTCTTTGTGAAGGAGCTGAGTGAAGATCCAGTGAGAACAATTTTCTTCTTGAATCAACTCATATTTGGAACTGTCCCAGAAGGAGGCAAGCCCGCCAGAGGCACCCTTGGCGCTTACAGCACTTCCGGGACCTTTACGCCAAAATGTCTTGCTAGTTTGGAGGAGAAGTTTATCCTCCATCTTTGTCTCCTGGATATAGGCGAATGGATCCTGACAATATCTTTCAGGGCTTCTTATTTTAGTTTGCTGCCTAACCCTCTGTAGTTCCACGAGACGTACTTAATTATTTACTGGTTTGGAAGGAGGTGGCTCCTTTTGGAGCCTTGCTCTGCTTTCGTCCGGATCTTGTGTTCATCATTCCTTTGAGGGTTTTCTGGGATCCTTGCAGGACGTCCAGATAAGTTTTCTCCTCTCTCTATTTCTTCTTAAATTTCCGGCCCCTAGCCGACTTGATAGGGGTGATTTGAGAGCCATCTGATTCGGTGTCTCTTTCTTCTGACTCTTCACCCGATTCAGAAGCTAGGCTAATATGTTCCTCAGCTCCTTCGTTTCCCCTTTGATCTGCTGTAGGTGGGGGAGCGGTTGGGCTTTCTTCGTTTTCTTTCAGTTTGTTCGGTTGATCTTCCATTTCTTCGTGACTCTCTGTTACTAGTGCCTTTTCACCTGATGGGGTGCCTTCTTTTGTCATTGGGTTGGTCTGAGAGATGGCCTGGGTTTCCCCCATTGTTCCAGTTTTTGTATGATCAACAGACTTTGAGACTGCTTTGCCTTTTTTTATCTCTTTCCATCCTTCTTCTTCCACCTTGTCCTTTGATGGTGCTTTAGGGCAGTTTCGTTGGAAGTGGCCATGCTCATGACAGATTCTGCACTTAAATGGCAGTTGCTCGTAGTCCAGTTTCTGGTAGTGATGCCAATCTCCAACTGATAGCTTAACGGCTTTCGGCAGACCAGCTTCCAAGTCGACTTCCACGCAGATTCTTGTGCAGGTGTATTGACCTCTGTTATCAGCTTTGTCTATGAATCGACCCAGCCCGTTTCCAATTTTTTGAAGGGATTGATAGCTCCAACAGTGTATTGGCAGATTGGGGAGCCGAACCCAAACAGGAACCTCTTTTGGAACATCGACTGAGGGGTCGAAGTCTGGGGTCCATTTGTTCAGGAAGAGGCCTTGGTTCCCCATGAAATACGGTCCGTTTCTGAACACCAGATCCCGATCCTCCTTGGTAGTGAATTCGAAAATGAAGAAAACTCTACCGACAGGATAACTGATCACACTGTTTGAAAGTAAGGGCCTCCAATTTCGTTGGACCCATTCTTCTGTCGATTTTGCTGTAGGCCATCTACCCATAAATTGCCCAACCAACCCTCTGTCAGCCAAGGCGAGAGCAATTTTGATCGGCTGTTCTTCAGGCAGATCGATCTCAGGTATTTCTTCGAGTTTTTTAATAAATGTTGGGACCTCAGGCGGGGGTCGTTTCCTTCCTTTCTGAGATAGTAGTTTCCGAAATGCATCTGCTGATGAGATTGGCGGGGGGGGAGAAGCCTCTCCGCCCCCAGGAGCTCCCATGGCGGCGTCGGTTCAGAGCGCTGCTTGACCTAGCCGCAGAGAGGAGTGCACACAACTTTTTTTACGATATTCCATATTTGATAATTTGATATGTTACCAAAGGAGGAGCTGTTAATTTTTTCTTTAAAATGCATATTTAATTTCCACTGGAGGACATAGATAATACTTAGTGAAAATCATCACACCCATTTTATATCTTAGCCTTTAGAAGAGAAAAGCGACTATGAAGTGTCTTCCCATGACATTTGTGCACAAACAATATACAAAATATATTGAAAGGCATGCAAATATAGGCTTAAGTTCACACATATTCAATTGCCATTGGAGTATATAGGTTATACTCAGTGAAAACGTTCTCACCTAAATTGTATCTTAGCCTTTAGAAGAGCAAAGGGGTTATGAAATGTCTCTGCCCATGCTATTATTGCACCAACAGTAAGAGAAATAATATCAATAGGTGTAAAAGTAAGTCTAGGCCTAGTTATATGGACATGCTGTCCTCATGAGGATTCAAGTTTGAGAAATTTGAGATCCATGTTTGGATCAGAACTGAAAACTCTTAACATGTTTTATCTTCAAAAGAAAATCGACATTTTATATCTATATTCACTAAGCTGTAATGACATTTTCAAATGGCCCATATTGTAATGGATGTATTGAGTGGAGAATTTTGATGTGGTCTTTGTCCTCCTATGCTGAAACAAAATTGTGGCTTAAGTTACCCAATTACACACCCTGCAAACAATCCAAACTACAAATATCGCAAAAGCAGTAAGTCCCCCAATCCCGATTGGAAAGTTCCTTATTTTCTTTGAAAATGAGAGTATTGAATATTGGATAATATTATCTCTACAACAATAGTAGAAGATTAGAATGATTTAAATCAATTAAATCAATTGCCTTGAGCCAAATCTTGAGAACATCCATCCAAACAGAAATGTCCCGACAGTTGAAACTTTTGACAAGAGTTCATCTAGTTTAGTAAACAAATCCAAAAAATGCAGTTGTGGAGTTCACTTCATAGTATTTGAGAAACATAGAATGAACGTATAAGTTCATTAAAAAAGGAAAGAAAGAAGAAGAAGATAAGTTCATTAACTCTATTGAGATTGCAACAAGATGATGGAGCTTAGTGAAAAGAGTCGCCTTCACTAAGTGGGCCCGCAGGCTATTTTTGGCGCAAGTCTATTTTTAGACTATGTCTATTTTTAGACATATGGATCATGTCTATGGATTGCAGGTTGCTGTTTATGGATGATTGATCAAGTTGGAAAAATAGATGGACTTCTATTTTTGATGAAAGTGTGAGTGATCACAGTGTGAGTGATCAAGTCTATTTTTAGACTGGCTGTCAAAAATAGAAAAGTCAAATATTATTATCTCACAATAATATTTGGACTATAAACTTAATCTTATTCTCTTGGAGCACTTCAGTTTGAGCTACAGAGGTGGCACATGCAGCTGTCAGAAGGAAATACGCTTTTCTTATGAGTTAGTTGAGTTGTTGCATGCATGACTTCAGTTAGAACTCAATCAGTCAAGTTTGGTGGAGTTGATTGTGGAGTTGATGGAGTTGTGTTCAGTTTAGCTTTGTTAAACTGGTTGTATTTAGTCTAACTGGAAAATAGACTAGAGATGAGTTGGGTGAATTAGGTATTAATTAATTCACAAGTTATTAACTCATAATACAACTAATGAATACATCAGTTAACTCAGTTGCATGTCAGTGCATGTTCAGTTCAGCAGGGACAGGTGTTAGAGAATCAGATTGCTATCAGTTGTGACTATAGTGGTGCATCAGATCTTGCACAATCAAGGGATTGAGTATGCCAATGAGTTTGCCCACATATTTTCCCACATTTTAGCTTATGCTCACGTCCACAAAGCGTGAGTGACTATTTTGCAGGTGAAAAACGAGTTTGGTGAGCCATTCTCATCAGTTCTTGAGCAGGTATTAAGCAATGGAGGTAGGCAAGCAGTGGAAGAGATTTGGAGATCAGATCTGAGCTGTATTGTGTGTAACAGAGGTGGAGATACTTGTGAGAAGTATTATGCTGTGTAATGTTACATGACTTAATCATTAATATACAGATAGTTGGGGTTTTTAGCGAGATGCTTTCCCCGGGATACATACTGTGTTAATGTGTGAATGCTCTTGATGTTTTATTGTTATTGATGCTGCTATATGGATGATCAACGTAGAGGAGCTTATGTATTGTGTATGTTTTCCGCAATAGTACATGATCAGGATAATCTCCATTGAATATGTGTTAAATTATTCAAAATTTCTACAAACTCAACCCAACCCATAATTGTAAGAAAATAAAAAGAACAATTCAGATTTTCCAAAACGATCACAATGATCTTAGTATAAACTCCGACTGAGCTCCTTAATTGTAAATTTATGTACTCTAATAGCCCAGTAAAGACTAACAATAACTATCTGACCAAAACCCAAACCAGAACTGAACACCTAATATGTAACAAAGCAGTCATACCATCATAGGAACAAACATAACAAAGGCCTAATACAATAGCTTGCTGCTAACTTGTAATAATTTTGGATAACAAAGCATCCAGAGCAAATATGGTTCATATTGATCAGAAAGTTATGAGATAGAAAGCTCCTTTATAATGAGCAGAGAGAAAAGCCTTTGATTAAGACAAAACAATTTGAATAAAAATCATTTGAGTCCAGATCATTATAAGCCTATAGAAGTATGTTGGGGTTATATTAGTGCAAGGTTATGCATAATTCCTTTCCTCTGGTTACTCTTTTCTTTTTGTCTTGTGTTTCATGTTTTGATGTTTGGCTTCTCTGCTTCAGTACCAGAGATACATATGTACTGAAGGCATTATAGTATATTCACATTCTCTCAGACCATGTTAGATGTTTTTTAATGTTTTTGATTCATCTGATCTCAGCTTCAAATGGAAATAGTAAACAACTCATAGTACATATTAAATCAATGGGATGATACTACACATAATTTATAGAAATAAACTGTAAATCTCATTCAAACTCTAGCTTTTTACGGCATGTTAAAAACTCTTCCTCTACAATTAACCAGAGCTCTGGCTGGAAATGCATTGGAAGAAAACTCAATTACATCATTGTCCACATATAATCTTTGATTGTCCTTCTAGCTACCAGAGAGCTAGAGAAACCATCCACTTGGAACCAGCCAAAAGGTTGAGTAAGACTTTCATGAACCTTTCTACTTCTAATCCTTGTCTGAATCATCTTCTCTGGGCCATGTGATCTTCCAGGGCACACAAATCCACAACAGTACTCTAGATTAGTTATCTTTAGACCTGAAAGATGCAATCAAAATCTTTGTCCAATCACCTCGGCTTACATTTCAGAATATATTGTATCTCACTCTGCATACATAGATTTATGCAGTGACTACTACAGATTTTAAAGGAAGGAATTGTAGTAGGATCGAGTTCACATCTCCAAAGTAAGTCTTCCTCTTATCAAACTTGTAATGGAAACAGTCAGGTTGCAATAAAATTAAAGAACCTGTTGCCCTTTCACTCAACTCAAGTTTTTCTAAAAGAAATACTAGAGAGACATCCCTACCAGTAAACTAACTTCAAAATCAACCATTGCATCATCATTCAGCTTTCTTGTCAATTCTTGAATATACCCAAACCTAAAAAATTCGCAATGAAAACTGCTAGATTTCCTATGCAGGTGATTCCTATATGAGGGGATAATTTAATAGAATCTATCACTGTTTCATTTAACTCAAGCATCAATTTTAAATAGCCATTTCAAACAGTCAGCCAACATTGTAATCAACAACTTCATCATTGTTTGGCTTCCCTGCATCTCCTTAAATACACCCATTTTCAAAATACATTGAAGCAGGGAAGTTTCCCCCACCTTTGAAGAAAACTCATTCTGGATTGTGCTTGCAAATGCTTATAACAAAGTTGTGAATATCATATTGTTGGCCTGCTATAACCAATTAAAGTTTTCCAACTCTACTGTTGGGTGAAGGAAAAATTAAGGCAGATTGACATGAATCTGAGGTCGATAAAGAGAGTGAAGGGAACAATTCTTTTCCATCCACGAGGGCCACATGCTCTCATTAATTGAATGGATGTCAGCACGTATACATTCATTGATAAAATGTTTTTCTTCCTTTTTGATCCATCTTCTTGACTACTCGAATAAATGCCCAAATTGAAATAATGCTTCCCTTTATCGTCGTTGCTCGACCTGTAGAAAATATTAATACAATGCGAACTCTCATTATTCTGGGCAGGTTCTTGGTCTGTTGCAGTAAAAGAAACAAATATAATATTGTATGCAGGGGCATTGAACCCTCCCATGGCACCAGCCAGAGCAAATACAATTAAGTTCTTAAGCATGCTCAATTTTATAAAAGATGGAACGATGGTATTCAAGACCTTGCTAATAATCGCCTTAGTGATGACCACCTCACACACAACTGATTTACCACACCCTTCAATCAAGTTCACTGCAAACAAACTGCCTCAGTGATGATAGCGTCACCCTTCAATCAAGTTCATTGCAAATAACCACCTCAGTGATGATAGCCTCAGTAGTAAGTCCCCCAAACCCGATTGGAAAGTTCCTTATTTTCTTTGAAAATGAGAGTATTGAATAATTGATAATAATATATCTACAACAATAGTAGAAGATTAGAATGAGTTAAGTCACTTAAATCAATTGCCTTGATCCAAATCCTGAGAACATCCATCCAAACATAAATGTCCTTAGTTGAAACTTTTGGCAGGAGTTCATCTAGTTTTGTAAACAAATTCAAAAAATGTAGTTGTGCAGTTCGCTTCATAGTATTTGGGACACATAGAATGAACATACAAGTTCATTAAAAAAAAAGAAAAAGAAAGAAGAAGAAGATAAGTTCATTAAATCAACCCAAACCCAACCCATAATTGTAAGAAAACAAAAGAACAATTCAGATTTTCCAAAACGATCACAATGATCTTAATATAAACTCTGACTGAGCTCCTCAATTATAAATTTATGTACTCTAATAGCCTAGTAAAGATTAACAATAACTATCTGACCAAAACCCAAACTAGAACTGAACACCTAATATGTAAGCAAGCGGTCATACCATCATAGGCACAAACATAACAAAGTCCTAATACAATATTTTGCTGCTAACTTGTAATAATTTTGGATAACAGAGC
This sequence comes from Pinus taeda, assembly GCA_000404065.3. Lineage (NCBI taxonomy): Eukaryota > Viridiplantae > Streptophyta > Pinopsida > Pinales > Pinaceae > Pinus > Pinus taeda. Next base: position 41,670 of record APFE030378904.1, on the reverse strand, counting down.
ATCCAGAGAAAATATGGTTCATATTGATCAGAAAGTTATGATAGAAATCTCCTTTATAATGAGCAGAGAAAAAAGCCTTTGATTAAGACAAAACAATTTGAATAAAAATAATTTGAGTCCAGATCATTATAAACCTATAGAAGTATGTTGGGGTTATATAAGTGCAAGGTTGTGCAGAATTCCTTTCCTCTTGTTACTCTTTTCTTTTTTGTCTTGTGTTTCATGTTTAGATGTTTGGATTCTCTGCTTCGGTACCAGAGATACATATGTCCTGAAGGCATTATAGTATATTCACAAATCATCGTGCTCAGAAACGCCTCATGAAGGTACACATAAAGAGACGATCTAGAGAAGTGAAGAACATGTCCAAATTGACAAAAGATCTAGACTAGATAAGTGTTTCAATGCACAACTAATATGGGAAGTGAAAAGAACACAGTACAGTCCAAGTTTGGAGAGTGAAAACCATTGAAGACAGTGGCCAATGCACCACTCCAAAGAACACTAGGTTACAACCACAACAGGAAAAGTTACCCATAACCCTACTGTGGCAACTCAAATGGCGATAACGATTTAAAAGCAAGCTAAAATAAATAAATATATAATGTGTTAGATCTAAGACTTTTGTGATCCATAATGTAGATAAATGTCTTTCAGATTAATCACATTATCAGGATTTGGTCGACGTTTCGAACCAACTAATATGGTCCATCCTCAGGGCAATGTGAAGAAACAAATAATCTTAAGGAATAACTATCATGGATGCATCATTGCCCAGAGTCAGCTCTTGAAAACTAGTCATTGATAGATGAGTTAAATTAGTTAATTAGGTAGGTAAAATATTATTGATAATAAGAGTTGTTTATTAGAATAATATATCTTGGTTAGAAAACTCGCTGTTAGGAGTCCAAATATTGAAATATTATCTATTAAAAACTAGTTGTTAGGAATAAACTAATATTATTAGATATCTTTTAATGAAAAAAAAATAGCAATAAAATATTAAGTAAATAATAAATAAATAAATTAAAATTTTAAATCAGCGGTTTCTAAACGATAATAAAAATAATAAGTGAGGCCAAGGGGACTTTTATAAGAAACTTAAAATATTTTATATAATAAATAAATTAAATCTGTTTTATATAAATATATTAAACTAATGGTGGGGCCTTTATTTAAAATTATAAATAATTTACATAAGGCCCATTATTATTTTAATATATTTTTATACAACAATTTTTTTTTTTTTTTTACAGGCCCCTCCTTTGCCTCACTTATTTTTTATATATTTTATAACAACAATTTTAAATTTATTTATTTATTATTTTTATTTATTTACTTTATTTCTTATTTGTTATTTATTTATTTTTTCACTAAAATATATCTATAATATTAGTTTATTCATACAAACGAGTTTTTAATAGATAATATTTCAATATTTGGACTCCTAACAACTAGTTTTCTAACCAATATATATTATTCTAATAAACAACTCTTATTATCAATAATATCTTACTTACCTAATTAATTAATTTAACTGATCTATCAACGGCTAGTTTTCAAGAGCTGACTCTGGGCAATGATGCATCCATGTTATTTATTCCTTAGGATCATTTGTTTCTTCACCTTGTCCTGAGGATGGACCACATTAGCTGCTTCGAAACGTCGACCAAATCATGATAACGTGATTAATCCGAAAGACACCTATCTAAAATATATAATGTGTTTACCTTAAAATACAAAAGTAACACAATCATGTTGTATAAGAATCATCATCCAATGAGTGCGATAGGAGCTAAACAACAAGGATAACTAAATTACTGAATTATAGGACAGAGGCTTTCAAGTACCAGAGAGACGAGCTTTCAAAAAATAACCATTGCGTTGTCACTTCAAGGCTGAATCATTACAACACAACCTGTAGATATAGCTTGATCCAGTACACCTTCATTAGAGATAGGATACCACTTGTCTCAACTATATTAGACCATAAAAAACCATTACACCTTTCAAAAAACAAGACTATAAGGAAAAACAAGAAAAAAATGACCGGTTTGGATTTGTGATCCTTACTATTCCCAAAGAAAATATAGCGGCTAGGCGTCCAAAGTAGTCCTCAAACATTAAGAACCCACTTCTCATTCAAACGTATTATGCCCCTACTTATCCTATTGCTCTAGTTTCACATGAATGGCTAATATGACCTTACACCTCTAGCAAACAGAGGTAATTACAACTAAAAACCACTCAGAAATTAATAGCAAATTTCTTAGATAATGGTTTCGATCCAACTACACCTTCTAACCTTTCGATCAACTGTCCAATTTATGCCTAGGGCTGTAGATTACAGAGTGATCATGAAATATTACTAAAATATCAATGGACGGACTAATCCTCCTAAGTTATAACACAAAACACACACTAACATTAAAAACAATGTTCAACTAAAGGATTGAGCCATACGCACTATGCCCCTTCTTATCCGTACTATGCCCCTGCTTATCCACTTGTTCTAATTTCACATGAATGGATCACATGATCTTACACCTCTAACAAACAGAGAACGTGAACATATAACTGCACATTGACTAAAAACCACTCATTGGAGTTTAAACAACAAACCTCTTTGATGATGTTTTCGACCCAAAAATGCCTTCTAACCCACCTTTCATCCAATGTCCCGCACAATTTATGCCTAGGGCAGAAGATTGTGGAGTAATCATAGTATATCACCGAAATATAGGTAGACGAACTACAAACACTACAAAGTAAAAAGTACCGAAAAAGAATTGTAGATCTATAGACCTGTGATATTTTGTGAGATGCTTGTTTTTTGATAAAATTTCAAGAGAATACTCTGCTTTCTATGACCAACTCGCAAATGTAGATGAATACATTTAACCTGCAGCCCAAGGACCAAATTTTTTACCAAATTAGGCATAGCAATGATTAATGCCAAATAGAATTGACTATATGAATATAACACAACAAATACTCGACACCAAACCGCCCATGTATATCCTGTAACAGATCCCTAATTAAGTCTTCTTGAAGAAGTTGCAGGAATAAATCCACTTCCTATGATCGAATTCCAAATCTAGGTAAAGGCATTGTAGCCCAAGGATCAATCAACTCTCAAATCACGTATGAAAAGGACAAAATTGGTTTAGCAACCACTGAGCCCTCATTCTCCTGCCACTAAATATGTAAACCATCCGAACAAAAGAAGAAAATAGAGTTGAAGGGGACCAAATGATTCAGAGAATACTTCTAATTACAACAATGAATGGTGTGGATGACCTACCATCTGCAGATCTAGTCACTTAAGATTGAAGGGGATGAAATGATTTTGATGTGGACGACATCCCATCTTCAGATCTTGTCATCCAGATACAAGCAGATCCCCTTCGGGTAATAAAAAAGCATAAGATCATACGGTCCTGTTATCAACAACTAAAAAGTTCCGCTTCTTTACAAAGCATGCACGTATAGTTAAAAAGTATACACAACCCACTTCCTAAGAAAATATAATTAACCTAACTACTTATAGAACAAATCTTCCACTGATCTATATTAAGCCTCGAACCACAACAGAAAAAATACATTTAACCTAATCACTTAGAGGGAAACTTCACGAAAATACTTGAAAAAAATGCCCTAGATTTTTGAATAAACAAATTGAAACACACCGCTTTCTATCTCCATAGACCTATAGAAAACCCAATCCCCAATCCACATTCCCATCCCCAGTTCACATCTCAACATAAGCATATGTAGTATATTAAGGTGTTAGAATATATAATACTAGAAACAAGAAAAGTACAAAAATTAATGATAGACAGCACCAGAGAAAAATAAAGTGGTAGGAACTGTAAAAAAACACTGAAATTAGGGACCAAGATGACCACTGATGAAAACACTCACTAGAAAAACTAATAATAACCATGTCAGTAAACTCAATTTGAAGTAAATCTAAAACATTTTCCACACCCTTTGACACCATATACAGATTCCTCCCTGCAAGTGAATGTATGGTGAACACTAAATAAACCAGGAGGGTTTATTTGTGTTTAGAACCCACCTGTGTCCACACCAATGTGTCCACACCACGATCCATTCAGGGCTCTTGGAGACCTCACCTGTATAAAGAGAAGGAACATGAGCAGTGCCCTAAGCCATGTTCTAGCGGAGCAGACATCAGCCATCATCCCCATCTCTGTGTTGTGGCTTCTTCCCCAGTTTTGCATTGGCGGTCTGGTAGAAGCGTTCCACACCTGTGTGTTTTCGCAGACCCAACTACTGAAATCATCACCTTATATCCCAAGACTCTCATGGCCACAAACAGATTTGTGTGTGTGTTGTGGCTTCTTCCCCATTTTGCATCGACGGTCTGGTAGAAGCATTCCACACCTGTGTGGTTTTGCAGACCTAGCTACTAAAATCATCGCCCTATACCCCCAAGACTCAAGACTCTCATGGACACAAATAGATTTGTGTGCGAAGTCTACAACAATGGTTTTCAGAGAGAACAAAACCTGCAACTGCACAATAGGGGCATAAATGAAAACCTGCAACTGCACAGGAGGGGCATAAAGGAGGAGGCATAATCTCCTTGTGGAAGCTCAGGCAGAGAACCACCAGAGAAATCAGGAGGGTTTATTTGTGTCTAGAACCCACCTGTGTCCACAACGATCCATCCAGGGCTCCTGGGGACCTTACCGATATAAAGAGAATGAATAGGAACAATGCCCTAAGCCATGGCCTGGCGGTGCAGGACCTCACCGTATAAAGAGAAGGGACAAGAACAGTGACCTCACCGGTATAAAGAGGAGGAACAAGAATAGTGCCCTAATCCATGGCCTGTGGGAGTAGGCATCAACCATCGTCCCCATCTCCGCATTGTGTCTTCTTCCCCAATTTTTCATCAGTCGTATGGAAAAAGTGTTTCACATGATTGATAAGGCTACTTGCTCCAAAGTGTTATAATTTGTAACTAATTTAATACCGGTCAATTAATCAGATGGTTCAAACTGTTTTAATCGTCTAACATCTAAATCAAGGGCACACAAATGTACATGTAAGCTAAGAGGGGAGTTGTTTTCAGAGGGGAACGCCTTACGACGTAATAATATTACACGTTTTTTATAAATTCGAGTGGATGGTGATATACATTGAGTTTGTAATTGTCCAATTATCTTGATACAAATAATGGGTTTATGCTCAAGTTTTAAATTTGTAATCTATAGTTAGCAAAGTGTGAGGCACCAAGAGCTAAGAGCCAAGGCCCACTCTAAGGAACCACACTATCAATCATATGTATGTTGGTTTATCATTTTGTTCTAATAATACTGTTGTGTGATTGTAGGTATTGATAACTCATTATATGTACATGTGATTATTGATATATTGATGTTATATGTAGTTACAATTGTGAAGAAGAACTCTATTGCATTTTCAAGTTTAATTCTAATTGCATCAATATCATTAAGATTTTATGCAATAATAATTCCTTTCATGTTAGAATACTTTGAGTTTAGTTTCATAGTTGGTTCAACATATATGTGATCATTGTATTACATAAAGATAAGCCATCAATTGGTCTCGAATGTGAGAACTTATTCTTATTTCTAAGTGTCACACCTTATCTTATTCAGTTTTAAATTATTTTTCATTACTCTTATAGAGGAGTGTGAAATTGGAACCAATTTCATCTCATTAGTCAATACAAGTACCTATATCTCGTGCAAAGAGTGTATGTGTCTCATTAGAGTAAGAGTAACTAAGGTTGATGATTAAATGATAGAGTATTCATCAAATCAAATGAACCCATATAGAAGGCTTGTGAGGTATGGTTGAATTTAGTCGAGTGTAGATCATAATAGTTAACTATGGTTGATTATAGGTTGAACTTGATTAACATTAGTGAATAATAGTTGCCTACAACTGAAAATGGTTGACTATGGTTGGTTATAGTAAACCATGTTGATAGGGTTCATCATTGTTGACTATGGTTGACTACTTTATATTTAGTTTGACTATGCCTAGTTATTGTTGGAGTTGACTTTTGTTGATCATAGTTCTTCATGGTTAAATGTGGTTGAATAAAGATTGAGTGTGGATATCTTTGGTTGATAGTGGTTGCTTGTAATTGATTATGATTGATTGTGTTTGATCATAGTTAAACATGTTTGAGTGCATCAAAGATTAATCTTTGTTAAGTAAAATTGGTTATAGTTGAGTATGATAGTTGAATTTGGTTGATTAGATATCATAAGGGCTAATTTCGGTTCACTGTAGGTTGAGTTTGGTTAAATTTGGTTAAAAATGGTTGACTATAGTTTGTTGTTGACTTTGAATTCCATTGATCAACAATCATTAACTATAGTATGTGATTAACTTAGGTTCCATTTTGATTACATAACCTAAATGATGAATGTTGCAATGTGGTATAACCATCAATGAACATTACAATGTGGCATAATTTAACCAAGATTAATGTTGTAACATGACATAAGTTACCCTTGATGGATGTCACAATGCACCATAAACATTAAAGAATGTAGCAACTCAATATAAGTTAGATGAATGTTGTAATGCAACATAACCATTAAGGAATATTGCAATCCAACATAACCCTTGAGGAATGCCAAAAAGTGACACAATCCTTAATGAACATTGCAATGCAACATAACCATTGAGGCACATAGTAATACAACACGAGTCAACTAAGATGAATTTCACTATAGGACATAATAATTCTGCTAATTTTTTTTCTTTGTATGATATCTCACATTTACTCAAACTTTCTATCTTTGCATTCCCCACACCGAACAAAGTAACCTATCAAATGGGAGATGTAACCTCAAAATGAGAACTCTAGCCAACTCCCCCCCAAAAAAAATCATGAAAAAACAACTTGAAAATGAAAGTGTTGATGCTGCATCAACACTTTTTATTTTATTTTATTATTTTATTTTTTTTAAGGGTGATTTTTCAACATTTTTTAAAAACGTCAGTAAAAAATAAATTATTTTGTGCAAAAAATATGAAAAACTAGCTCGAAAAAGAGAAGTGTTGATGTTGCATCAACATTTTTATTTTTATTTATTTATATTTTTTTCGATGGTAAATTTTCAACATTTTAAAAAAATGACAATAAAAACCAAATTCTTTTGCACAAAAAACATGAAGACACACATGCAACTTGATGTTCCAATTTTTAACAATATCATTAAAAACTAAAATCTTTACACATTAAACATGAAAAAACAACCTGTAATCAAAAAGTGTTTATTTTGTCTCATTCGTTTTTTTTTTTGTCCATGCGAAATGTCCCTAACAATCATTTTTTAGAAATATGACAATTCGAATCATCTTAAAATAGGCCAGAACCCGTGGGACAAAATTGTGTGGGAAAAGTTCCTAATAATGGGGTAGAACTCTAACTTATAACAAAGTTCTTGTTGAATTTGGGAACAATTTCTATTGGATAAGGGGAAAACTACAAGTGCTCCTTATCTCATGCTAAGTTCGAGAAGCAACCAGAATGGACATAGTCTATTAATGACATCATCACACACATTTACAAAAGAACTCTAAAGAGCACTAGACTTATCCAATAGAAATTGTCCGAAAATTTTTATTGTCAAATATTTTCATATCCAATATAAATTGTCCCTAGAAATTGGCCACCCATTTTCTTGCTTTGTGCACATATCAATATTCTTCTGTTGTGTTGGCCATGATTATGTTGAGATGCATGTGAGTTAATGAGCGATTTACATTTATACTAGATGGGATGTTTCCTTTGCACTAAGACATTAATGGCCATGGGATGACCATGAATGTGGTATGGGTCATTCATCCCAAATCACTTGCTAGACCACTAGGGTTGTTTGTTTTCATGTGCTATGAGACCTAGTTCTCGAACTACATAATTGTGGTTTCCTACTCATCATGCAATGACAAGTATTGAATTCGATACTCTAAAATAGGTATTTGCCTGTGTGGCATCTCCTTCTTCTTTTTGTGGAGGGGAGGGTGCTGTATAGATGGCAATGATATATGAAACCTAGCCTCAAGAGGCCTGTAGATACTTATGGGACTTGATATAGGTATGTGTTGACAAGTAGATGTTAAGTTCTAAATTCTCAAATGGATGAAAGAAAATTAAGAAGAAGGATGTGTTGCAGTAATTGGAGGAAGAAGGATTTGGGGAGTAGTTGGAATCACATGGTTATATTTGTGCTCGTACTAATAATTTACATATGTTAATCATTTTATCAATATAGAAGGATTCAATGTTTATATAACAAATACAATCCTTAACTGAGTATTTATTCAAAATATACTTTGAACTTAAATAATATATTTTCATAGGGTTCTAGAGGAGAAGGAGGCATTGCGGTGCCTAAAGAGCAAAGTTATTTAGCTGGAGTGTGGGAATGAAAACATAATTTGTTTTCAAAACTTTGTGAAGGGAGGAAAGTTGAGCAATACAATTTGAAGTTTGGAAGGAAGGGATGGCGCTCAAGCCACAACTTTTGAGGAGTTCGCCCAACTAAGAAAGCCACACTTTCCCTCACTTTTCAAGGAAAAAGAGGGGACATCCATTGCTAAAGTGGTAACAATAACTCAATTCTTCCCAAGGTTTGTGGTTGTAGAGATAACATCAACCTCATGGAAGAGGTCAATGAAGATGAACTGAAGGAGTTCCTCCATAGTTTTCAAAAAGACAAGAACCTTGGCCCATATGGATGGCCAATAAAATATTTCTTAGGCTTATTTGATCTTATAGGGCCAAACTTACTAAGGGTGTTCAAGGAATCTAGAATCTTTGGGTGTGTTCTAGCCTCATTTAACACAAATTTTACATCTTTGATTCCAAAAGTGGACAAACCAATCACTTTTGATGATTTTAGGCCTATACCACTGTTCAACTGCATCTACAAAGTGATAGCAAAAGTCACAATCCATTGGATAAAACCAATTCTATCTAAAGCCATCTCAAAGGAGCATTTTGGTTTCCTCGAGGGATGTCAGATTCATGAGGCCAAAGGGGTGGCCTAAGAGGAATACACAACATTAAAAACAAGAAGTAGAAAGAGGTGGTCCTAAAGATTGATTTGTCTAAAGCTTACAATCAAGTTAATTGGCTATATATGAGGCTCCTTATGACTCATCTTGGGTTTGAAGTGCTTTTTATATTGTGGGCCATGAGTTGTATTTCCTTGGTATCTTTTGTTGTTTTGATAAATGGCTCAATATCCTATTTTTTTCATGCAAAATGGGGCTTTCATCAAGGATGTCCATTATCCTCTCTGCTTTTCTTTTTGGTGGAGGAAGGTCTAGGTAGGAGGTTGGGAGAGGTGAAAATAAGAGGAGAGTTTAAAGGAATAATAACAACACATAATTTATAGATCACCCATTTCTTGTTTGTAGATGACATCCTCATTTTTCTTAATGGCTCCTGAAGTGATTCAAACTTCTTACACAATGCCCTGGATTTGTTTAGAAGAGCCATTGGTATGTCGGTTAGTATAATTAAAAACCATTTATACTCATTTACTGGAAATAATGGAAGTCCTACACTTGCAAATCATGTTTCTGTACACCAAGTTGGACTTTGATGAAGGCCTAAATAACCGGGCTTTAATTAAAACCAAATTACTACAAGAAAGCATATTGGAATTAGCTCATTGCAAAGATGGAAAAATGCCAAAGGCCTGATGTTTGAGATGGATTTCAAGAGTGGGTCATCTAGTTCTTATAAAGTCAGTTCTCGAAGCCATCCCCATATACTAGATGTCACTATCTTGGATCCCAAAGGAATAATGGAAAAAATGTGAAAGGCGTGTTTGAGGTTCTTGTGGGAAAGATCGCGAGACAAAGTTGTGATGCCATGGGTTAAATGAGATAGAATTGTAGTCCCAAAGGCATGGGGAGGATGCATATTTGAACAAAATTCTTCTTTTTGATAAATCTCTTGCAACAAAAGTATATGGAGGCTTTTCAAAACTCGCAGTATGTGGACCTTGATGGTGCATATGAAGTATATCTTTCTTGGTTCAACTGAGGATTGGATAAGGAACCCCAATAAGTTGTGCACAAATGTTTCAATCATCTGGAAGGCTATTCTGAGATATTTTCATCTCATTGAGGTAGGTCTAGCATGGCAAGTGGGGAATGGAGATCGGGTCAGGATGGGATGCGATCCATGGGTCGACTTTGTTAAAGCCCACAAGCTCTAGTAGCAGTGTTAAATGATGGAGGCATCTGTATTCTTAATCAAATAGCAAACATAACCCTCATTGACATTTGGATGCAAGGATAGAATCAACTAAGCAACTAGGGTTGGAGGAAGATCACTCAAAAATGTGGGATAGATACATTGCATCATGGCTTGCATCCCATATTCAGTTAGCAAACAAGGAGGATGAACTTTGATGGGATCACTCCCCTTTTGGGGATTACATGTTAAAGCTAGGATACTATCACCTAATTTCAGACTAGATGTGGGGTGAATAGGTATGGTGCTGGAAACGCCTCTAGAAAATAAAATTCCTCGTAAAAGCATGTCTCTTTATGTGCTTCCTACTTGAAAATAGAGTTCCAACTTGGGATAACATCCAAAAAGGCATTTGTAAGGACCCAACTAGTGTTCTCTGTTTAAATCTGAGGAGGAAATGATGGTACACCTATTTATGAAGTTTCCTTTCACAAAATGTGTATGGGTAGGTTGTAGAGGGGAATTGGGGTTTGCAGAGGAGTGGCAAGGGATGAGTTTCGTAGAAGCCTGAGGCCCTTGGTTTGAGAATAGAGTTAGGGAAGTTCCTTTAATTACACAACTATCTTCCAATATGCTGTCTCCTTTCTAGATGGTATTATGACACAATTTATTGCCATTTTCTCCCTACTGCCGCAAAAGGACAAAATTCCTGGAGCCAAAAAATATTGTTCCTGAAGAAATTGTTAAGTATATGCCTTGGGATTTTATTGATGGGGTGGCACAGGGTGGTGACGAAAACTGTGGGGGAGGGGCTATACTTTACCTAAGCGAGACTCGTTTTTATTCCATGAAGATGGGGCTTGGGAGGGGCATAAATAAATATGTTGAACTTATGGCTTTAAAATTGCTACTACTTTTTGCAAAAGAAATAGGCTACAACTCTCTAATGATTTTTTGCATTTCAATTGTAATCATAGATTGGGAAAAAGGGGCCCAAATATGTCGAAATCATAAACACTGCTGGAAGAAGTTATATGACTGAAAGATTCTTTTGATAATGGATTGCTTTGTCATGTTTATAAGGAACTAAACTTGTTAGTGGATTCCTTGTCAAAGGAGGGTGTTTGGTTAGCACTAGGCAATTTGGAAACTAGGGAAACAAATGATTATGAACATTACAAGTTTTACCATATGCCCTTCATAGAAGGTGGGGCACAAGTAGTGCAAAATCAAAGCAAAAGCTAGTCTTTTTTCCCACGATGAGAAAGTTCTGTTTTGGTTGTCAAGTTAGATGAATGACTCCCTTAGTATTAAGAGGTTGCAATAACATATAACATTTTATGGAAATATAAATGAAATTCTCTCACAAAGCAACTATAAATGACACACTTATGTATTTATGTGTAACAAAAGATATGAAAAGATTGAGTTATGTGAAGCCTTTCTATATAGATATATAAGGTAATGGTTGTAGAAAAGTTTCATTATATATTTAAAAAATTCAAATGATAGACATTGTGTTTTTCCAAATTGATATATACGTGTTTGTAAGTGCGCACGCGTGTGTAACATTTCAATATTGATTTATCTAATTATGAATCTAAAGGAGAACAAGTAATGCTTGTCTTAAATGACATAATTACTTTACACACCATTAAAACTAGCAATGTTTACGATTTGATCCCTCAATTCATTAAATCTCCATTCTAATTAAAATATGTTTTTATAAATATGTTTTACAAAGTTTATGTTAATATTCCAAAAACATGTTGACTCTTCTAATTGATCATAAAACAATCTCTAATGCCAACTCTCTTTAGCTTAGGGAAGATACATGTACTTAACACCATACCCAACATTCTACACACTTGGTTGTGGAGGGCAACTGTTAACATATCCCTAAAATGATTTGTGTAGTCTAACAAGGTGATTTTTTGGGCCTTTTTCGCTAGAAACAAGTGACCCAATTCTTAGTGAGATTGCAATGTTCCATCATTTAATTGCATTATGAAACGTAAAAATAGATCTAGTGCCATGAAAAACCTCTAAAGCATTTTGATTATGCAAAATCAACAACTTAAAACTACAAATTCCCCATTTCTAACCAAATTTCAAACAAAATCGACCTAACAATTTACCAAAAAAAAGAAAAAAGAAAAATCATCTTATTAAACTATATCAAATTAAATCAATGCACTAAAATATATTTTGATACTTACATAAAATAAAATTAAAAATTATAAACCTACATAATTTGACCATGGTCTAATCTTGGCCCTCCTTGTGAATCTACTGATTTTAGAAAATACTATTATGTTTTCAAACATGAGAAATTATTGGTTCACATTGTTGGAAATACTGAGAGGGGGAGTGAATCAATATTTCTTTTTCAATTATTAATTTTATCAGTTAAAACATTTATATTTGGAACACAGAAACAAATTCTTTTATTAATGTGATCTTTGCAATAAATCAAGTACGCATAATATCTATATCTATATCTATATCTATCTATCATCTATCTATTATCTATCTATATATATATATATATATATATATATATATATAATTTCAATCAGTTTCCAAGCACCAACTTGGACTCTTTGTGAGGCTCCAACCTCTAGAGCACCAAATGTGTCTTATCAAGGCACCAACCTTGAATTTAGGAGCACCAACTCCTAGGACACCAATCCTTTTAGTTCTGAGGCACCAACCTCAAGGGCTCCAACCCTCTACTATAAACTTTCTGGATCTGTTTGGTTGTAATTCTCTGCTCCCAACCCTACTAGGCCTATGACTTACTTTTGTCCTCCTGTTCCTTCCATTTATGCCAGAGCTTCGACTTCCTTTATTTTCTTACAGTTTACCAGTAACCCTAAATTTTCCTTGTTCTCTGTTTTATATTCCTGATACCCCTGACCTTTGGCTTCCTTTCTCCACTGGCTCTTCGTCTTCCTCAATTCTCGCTTGATCTTTCAGCTTCCTCTGCACTCACTCTTCGGCTTCCTATGTCTCTTCAAATCCATCAATACACACAAGACACGTTAATGTGGAAGAGAGGTCGTATTATAATAATATTGCATATTAAAGAAATAACTATATTAGAGAGGCCCCCCTTTTTTTTCAATATTCATACAATGGGCCCAAACCTATTGGAAGCATTTATTTGACTTTAAGCCTCGGGAAACACATTTATCGGAACCACAGGAATACACGGAAATAGACTCTCCGAAAACATAAGGCTGGACTTCAAATGCATTATGCTCGCATCTATAACTTCATCGGGTCTGCTCCTCCACAACTTTATCGTAAGCTTAATATTTGCACATAACATAGCCAATTCCCTAATACCCGGACACGATATTGTTTTAATAACTCCGTCGGGTCCATATATATATATATCACAATCAACACTTTCAATGTGGCAAGGCTTTACAAGAGGCTTGTGATATGCGACGGATGTGATAATATATTAAATCATATTGCAAAGGTCTAGTCGGGTTCATATATTATCACAATCGGTACTTTCAATGTGGCAAGGATTTATTATTGTCTTGCGATATGGCGGATGCGATGTAACTTTAAAGTGTATTACAATGGAATCCTCGGGCCCGTGTATTGTATCACATCTATATAATATATATATATACTCCTCCGTTCTTAACTTTGGTTAATGTGGACTTAACCCATAAGCCTTTATCCCCTTTAATTCTATTATAACCCTCATATAATGGGAATATACACAAACACACGGGAACTTGCATTTTCCAATTTTCCATAGACTTGGCGCATTTATCGATGCTTAACTTTATCAAGCTCATTCTCCACCGTCAATTAACTCACGCTAGATCCAACGACTATCAAAGATTTCGGGTGGACAAATAGCACGAAGAATACCCACCTGATAAAGCGATTTTCTCTCTCCACCCTCGTGCTACGTGTCGCTCGGTTAATGGAATCGGGCGCTCTCCTCTAAATACCACTTACCGCCTTGCGTCCACACGAAAACCACTGTCACTGTTACAAATCTGCCTTTTGGAATATAACCACGTGCATTCACTTTGACTTTAACCTAATATATGTGGTTATATACTTTAACCCGATATATACTCCTCCGCTATTTTCTAGTCTGATATGACTCCGTGATGGCTTCCGATGCACTGCTCCAATAGCTCTTCTCTGATATTCCTCCGATATCGCATGATATGGCTCCTCTGTTAACTACTCTTCCGCTGGCTTCTCTGTGGCTTCCGATACCGCTCCAATACCTCTTCTCTGCTTTGATAGCTCCTATGACTTCCAATATTCTCTCCAATGGCTTGACTGTCCTGGCTTTCCTCTAGTTTCTCCTCATGGCTACTTGCTCGTGTTTCTTCATGGATCTAATCTACTTCTCCTTGGCCTCACATCATTGTTTATCATCTAGAATATTGCCATATTGACATCAATGACAATCTAGGTCAAAAATCTACCCCTTTGTTATTGATGGCAATATTCTTCTTCTCTCCCCCTTTGACATCAATGGCAAAGGAATGCTCAGGGACTCCCCCTATCGAACTGCTCCCCTTGTCCTGCAACATCTTTATGAATCAACTTAAATGATGCTAAAGAGATAACTCCCATCTTTTGACGAAGATGTTCAAATGCTTCTCGAGGAAGAGTTTTTATGAAAATATCAGCTATCAGCTCCTTAGTATTGATATATTCCGAGATTATGTTTTGTTCAACTACTTGTTCACGAAGGAAATTATACTTGATTGGTATATGTTTGGTCTTTGAGTGCATCATTGGATTTTTGCTAAGGCTGATCGCACTTGTGTTATCACAATAGATGGTAGTTGGTTGATTTGTACCTATGTTGACATCTTTTAAAGCTTCTTTCATCCATAGTATTTGAGTACAACAATCTGCGAGAACTATATACTCGACTTCAGCTGTAGATAGTGATATGGATGTCTATTTTTTGCTGAGCCAAGATACTAAACAGTCTCCCAGGAAGAATGCATTTCCACTAGTACTTTTCCAATCATTGACACTTTTGGCCCAATCAGCATCGGTGTATGCAGTCAAAGCAAGAGTTGGGCTCTTAGGGTACCAGAGACCGAAATGAGGAGTTCCTTTCAGGTATCTGAGAATTCTTTTCACAACCATCAAATGGGATTGTTTAGGAGATAATTGAAATCTTCCCACGATTCTATACTTGCATAATGTCAGGTCTCGTAGCAGTTAAGTACCAAAGGGCTCCAATTATTGACCTGTAATGAATTGCACCTACCAGAGGGGAGTCGTCATTTTTGCTCAATTTGCAACTTGTGGTCATAGGTGTGCTCATGGGTGCACAGTCTTCCATTCCATATCTTTTAAGCATGTCTTTAAGATATTTGGCTTGAGATATAAACATGCTTTCCGTGGTTTGAGATACTTGTAGTCCAAGGAAGTGAGATCACTCTCCTATCATTGACATCTCGAACTCTTTTGACATATTTTGAGAAAACTCATGGCTCATCTCATCATTATTACTAGCAAAATCAGATCATCAACATAAACAAGTGTGACTAGTAACTTATCCTCATTTGTCTTTATGTAGAGATTACTTCCTGTCACCCCCTTCTTGAAGCCTTGTTGTTGTAGATAGTGATCCAATCTTGCGTACCAAGCTCTAGGAGCTTGTTTCAACCCATATAATGCCTTTTTCAACTTACAAACAAAGTCTTTTCCTTCTATTAGATTAAACCCTTCTGGTTGCTCCATGTAGACTTCTTCCTTAAGTTCCCCATTTAGAAAAGCTGATTTTATGTCCATTTGATAGATTTCGAATCCTTTTGAGCAAGAAAATGCCAAGAACATCCTGATAGTTTCCACATGAGCTGCTGGTGCAAATGTTTCTTCAAAGTCAATTCCTTCAATTTGTGAATAGCCTTTACAAACAAGCCTTGCCTTGTTTTTGATGATTTGTCCATCTTCATTCATTTTGTTCTTAAACACCCAATTGGTTCCTATTATGTTTTTTTCCTTTGGACGAGGTACCAGCTCCCATGTCTCAGCCTTCTCAATTTGAGACATTTCTTCTTCCATGGCTTTTACCCAATGAGGATCATTACTTGTTTGAGTAAATGTTTCTGGTTCTATCATGGATAGAATATCAATATCATTTTTCTTTGGTGTATTTGTCATCCTTCTTAGGGTTTGCATCCCTTCATCTATATTGCCAATATTCTGCTCTTCCGAGTGATATTTTTGGAGAAGTTTCATCTTTGAAGGAGTTTGAGATGGTTCTTTTTCCTTGGGTATTTCTTGATTTTTTTCTTCTTCTTTAGGTTCTTCTTCTTCAATGAGAGGATCAACTTCATGTTCTTCAATTTCTTTCTCTGGAAGGTCTTCATCAATCTTCACATCAATGCTTTCCACTATTTTCCGTAGTCGGTTATTGTAACACTTGTAGTCTTTGCTCCGTGTAGAATATCCAAGGAAGATCCCTTCATTAACCCGAGAATCAAACTTTCCTGGTGAGCCATCATTGATTTTTATGAAGCACTTGCTTCCAAAAATCTTCAAATATTTTACTGAAGCAGGTCTTCCTTTCCATAATTCATAAAGATTCTTTTCATTATTTTGTCTTAATTGAGTTCGATTCAGGGTATAGATAGCTATCCCGACTGCTTCTCTCCAGAACTTTGGCTGTAAGTCAGCTTCTATTAACATTGTTCTAGACATTTATTGAACTATTTGCTTTCTTCTTTCAACTACCCCATTTTGCTTAGGTGTTTTGGTAGCAGAGAGTTCTCTTTTAATTCCATGTATTTTACAGAATTCATTAAATTCTTTTGATGTGAATTCTCCCCCTCTATCTGTTCTGAGGCACTTAATCTTTGAATCCTTTTCATTTTCTACAAGAGCTTTAAGATTCTTAAAACACTCAAATTCTTTGGATTTATATTTTATAAAATATACCCAGATCATTTTATTATAGTCATCAACAAATAAAGCAAAGTACTTTTCTCCTTGGAGTGTCGGGGTTCTAGTTGGTCCACATAAATCAACATGGATGATCTCCAAAGGCTTTGATGTAGAAAACTCCTTGGTCTTATGGTTGGTTCTGGTTTTCTTTCCATGTTGACATGGACCACATATTCCTTGATTCAGTTTGAATAACTTTGGAATGTCTTGTACTGCTTTAATCTTGCTGATATTGATCAAGTTATCGAAGCTTGTATGTCCAAGTCGCTTGTGCCACAACCAACTTTCCTCTGTTTGAATTAAGTAGCATTTGTCTTCTTGAATCTTGTTCAGAATGTAGATGTTGTCTGGTGTTCTAACCCCTTTCGCCACAAGTTCCCTCGAGGAAGAGTTCCTTATTTCAGTCTTTGGTGTTAAAGACAACATTATGTCCTTGCTCACAGATTTGGCTAACACTCAGGAGGTTGTGTTTGAGCCCATTTACTAGCAAAGCATTTTGAGCTTTTCCTTTTCCATTAATAAAAGTAATAGTTCCTTTTCTAGCAATTTTGGCAGATGCACTTCCAAAGGATACATTTCCTTCCTTTTTGTTCAATGAGACAAACTTCCTTTTGTCCCCTGTCATGTGTCTGGAGCACCCACTATCCACAAACCAATGATTTTCATCATTTTGAGCACATAGAGCTATGCCACATTTATCCGTGTTGGGATTCTCACTTCTTGCTTTTCCTATTTTGAGTGGGAAATTTTGTTCATTGTGTCCATTATTGTTATATAATGAGCAAATCAGATCAAATTTGGCCAAGAGATCAAAACAATTTTAGGTTTTGATTTGTCCTTACCATTTGGGGCCATATGGTTTGTTTATTCGATCCTTCAGTTTTGATGTGTCATTCTTACGAGCCATGCAATGTCTAGCTTGATGACCAAAATTTTTACAATAAAAGAAATGCCCAAAAAAGATAGTTTTGTACATGTTGTAATAGCCATGATTTGAATGAACATTCTTTCTTGGAGTTACTCCCGCTTTATTATTTGGATTTGAGATGGGCCTTTGATGAAATACTGTTTTGCATCTGTTGTAACATCCATGGTTTGAATCAACATTCTTCCTTGGAGTTACTCTCTCTTCATTCTTTGGATCTGGGATGAGCCTTTGATGAAATAATCTTTCTTCTTTTGGGTTGCTAGTAAGTACGTTGGCATAGATTTTCGCATTATTCTTAGAACTTGATGATTCTCCTTTAAAACCTATTCCAGATTTTTCATGTTGAGGTTTTTGATTATTTAGGATAGTGTCAAGTATTTGAGAGCTTTTCCAACCCTTTTTAACTTGCTCCAATTCCTTCCTCAGAGATACTATTTCAGCTTCACGTTCTTCGCAAGCTTCTTCTTTTTCTTTTAGCTTATTTTTCAAGAGATCTTCCCTTCTTTTAATTTCCTCGTTTTCTACCTTGAGAGAAATGATTTTATTTTGTAATTTCTCATTTTCTTCAATGACACTTATTAACAATTCATCTACATTTCAATCTATCCCTGAGTCATCAACATTTGTGAATGCCATGAATAATACTTCTTGGCTTCCAACATGATCATTTTATTCATCTGATTCTTCATTACCTCCTTTGCGATGAGGGAACTGGTTAGTTGATTTCTTTTTTTTGACTACAAATTCATCTTCATCAGACTCATCTTGCTCAGAGAGGAAATTCTTCTTATTGAACCCTTTCTTTTTGTATACCATCCTTTTAGAATTTTCTTCATCATCACTATCATGCTTATGAGGACATTTTGCAGCATAATGACCTATTTTTCACAATTTGAAACAAATAAGAGGGTATTTACCTTTTAGCTTAGATCCTTTCTTTAGTCTTCATACAAATTGCACCAATTCAGATTCAACATCGAAGTCATCACTATTGACATTCCTTTCTTTCCACTTTTTTTTATTTTGAGGCCTTGAATGCTGCATATTTGGAACTTGGGCAACCTTTTCTCATCTCATAGGCAATGAGGATTCCATGGAGTTCATCCATCTTGAAAGTATCTAGATCCTTCACTTCTTCTATGGAACTTACTTTGGAGTCAAATATGTCTGGGAGAGATCTTAAGACTTTTTGAACAATGGTGCTTTCTTCAATTTTTTCGTCCAATCCTTTAAGAGAGTTGACCACTTTAGCTACTTGGAGAAAGTATGATGCATTATCTTCTTCATCATCCATTTTCAGACTTTCAAATTCCCTTCTATGGGCTTGAACCTTTTCCTTCTTGACTTTGGAGTCCCCGTCATATAAGCTAATTAGCTTATCCCATACTCCTTTGGCAGAGTTACAATTCATGACTTTTGTAAATTCAGAATCAGTGATTCCACTAATGATGGAGTTTAAGGCTTTTGCATTTGCAATGTAGACTTTCCTCTTGTCTTGATCTGTTGGAAGAGTGGAAGAAGCTATGTACTCATTTAAGGCCGAATGCCAAACTTCAGGTCTAAGGGACATTAAGTAGCAGGACATTCTCTTTTTCTAGAAACCAAAATTTGTGCCATCGAACAGAGGAGGTCTTCCTGACACTTCTTGATTTCTCATCATGACTAAAAATCCTTCTTCAAGCTGTTAGGCTGATATGAAGAAGC
>APFE030378903.1:0-11257 GCA_000404065.3 Pinus taeda | reverse complement strand
TTCATAATTTCTGCCAGGTCTTGGATTAGACCCGTCGTCCTCCAACTCTTTGCCACCTATTCCCATTCCTTCCCATTATTTAATTTTCTGATAGTCTCAATTACTAAATTTGAGTCGCCTTCTATTTCTAGCTTTGTATATCCGTTTCTTATTGCAACTCTGATTCCTTGATGGGCAGCCATAAACTCTGCTTCATTATTACTCATTATGCCTCTTCTATCTACATAAATCCACCTACAGTGACCTTGGCTATCTCTGAAAATCCCTCTGTATCCTCCTGGCCTCGGGTTTCCTTTGGAAGCCCCGTCAAAATTTAGTTTGATGAAGCCATCCTGGGGACGAATGAACACTACTGGGCTTTGGATCTGTATGCTCTGAGCTTTTTGTTTCTGAGGATGAACCATTCCTTGTTCCAGATTTAACTTAATTAAGATTCAGTTTTCTTCCGTTGTAGTTTTCCAATCCACCTAGTCCCAAGCTTCCCATAGGATTGTTTCCCTTATGAGACTTTGATTTCTTTTCCATATCGATTCCGAGGAGTTGGTTTTATTTTGAAATATCCTTCTATTTCTCTCTTTCAAGATAAGCCATATGTTAAATCCTACTACCAGGCTCCATGCTCTACTTACCACTGGGCTTAGAAATTGGCCTTTCCCCCATTGGAAAATGCTTTGTTTTATGTCATGAGGATCACGGTTTGTCTTTCTGAATAGATTTCTCATCTCTTCCCACTGTTGCTGAGCTACTGGGCAAGAGTTTAAGATATGTTCCTAGGTCTCTATGTCTTGTTTAGATAGGCTTCATCTGGGTGGTCCTAGGAATCCTCGTCTCTAAATTTGATCCCAAGTCATGATGCGTCCTCTTCCCACTAGCCAGGTGAACACGGTGATCTTTGGCCACCATCTATTATTCCATAATTGTTTCCATTCTTGTAGTTGTTCTTCCTGCTCTTGATTGGACTTGAGGAGGTATGCTTTCTTAACGGTAAAGGTACCTTTTGTAGATCTGCCCCATCTAAGAATGTTCGGCGCTATTCTGTTTTTAATTCTTCTTGAGTCCATCTCTTTTACTAGCGTTGTTTTTAGATCTTCATTGATGTTATTATCCCATTCTTCTGGTTCCTTCCATTCTCTCCACATCTCATTATCTCTTCCTTCCTTCCAGTAATCGCTAACATAATTTAAGCCTTTGGCTTTGGCTTCCGTGTATGTGTTTATCATGTCTTGAAGCTCCACCATTCTTCCCCTTTGCTGCCTAGATTCCTCCCAAAATTTAACTGTCTTTCCATTTCTTATCTCCCAAAAAGCATGCTTTTTTATGCTATCTTTGTTCTGACTTGCCAGATCCCATATCGTAGAGCCTTTTGGCACCTCTTCCTTTCTCAATATTTCTTCAGCAGTTGTAGGCATGTTGTATTTTTGAGTCCATATTATTTTCCATAAATCTTTGCCCCCTTGCATCTAGTGCCACCATAGTTTCGCTCCTAGTACTTGGTTCAAGGTAAGAGGATCTCTAAGACCTAATCCTCCTGCCTCTTTTGCTTTTGTTAGACTATTCCATGATAATAAGGCCAATTTCTTTTGTTGTTTTGGCCCTCCCCATAAGAATTTTCTGAAGATTTCAATCATTTTCGTACACACTCCTTTAGGAACAGCCATTACCAATAAAGGGTAAATGGGGATTGGTTGGAGAATCGATTTGAGGAGCACTAGTCTTGGTGCTATATTCAGAGACCTGAAAGGCCAGTTAGATAATCTATTCTTGAGTTTCTCTATGGTAGGCTGCCAATTAGCTATCCTCAGAGGATTTACAGCTAGCAGAGTACCCAAGTATTTAGTAGGTAATTCTCCCATTCATAACCCCAAAGTTCTAGTCAAGTGGGCTTTAACCATTTCAGGTGCATTGAAGATGAAAGTGCTCGATTTGTCCTTATTAATTTATGTGCGTGAAGCTTCCATAAATAACTCAAGGATTCCTTTCACCCTTTTGACTTCTCTCAGAGAGACGGTACATAATAGCATAATATCGTCCACAAACTGTTGGTGGGTAACAAGTAGGTTTTTTCCCCATGGTCTCAGGACTTTAATTTTCCTCTCTCTCAACTCTTTTTTGAAGTATCTTCCCAATCCTTTAGCTGCTATTATAAACATAAATGGTGATAAGGGATCACTTTGGCGTAATCCTCTTGTGGCATTAAAGACCGAGGTTGGTGTACCATTCAAAAGGATGGAGAAATTTGGTGTAGAGATCATGCTATGAATCCATTTCACCCATCTATTGCAAAATCCATATGCCTGTAATATTGAATCCAAGTAGTTCGAATTAGGCGGTCATAGGCTTTTGAAAGATCAAGTTTGATCATAATTCTTGGTTCCCTTTTTTGTTTTAGGGTATGGATTACTTCGTGAGAAACTATCAGACCATCTAGGATTTGTCTCCCTTCCACAAACCCTATTTGTTCCGGGGAGATTATAATGGAGAGGATTGGCTTTCGTATTTTGACCATTAAAGTGGCAAAATCTTATATATTACATTACAAAGAGCAATCGGGCGAAAACCCTGAGCTATTTTTGAATGAGTAGTTTTTGGAATAAGAGTTAAAAGAGTAGAGTTTAAGCCTGGCCATACCTTTTGGTGCCTGCGCAATTCCTCAACCACTTCTAAGATATCTTGTCCTAGGAACTGCCAACTTGCTCGGTAGAATTCTGCTGTGAATCCATCTGGGCTTGGGGCTTTGTTTCTTTTCAGACCTTTCACTATTTCCTCCACTTCCTCTAGCGTTGCAGCCCTCATCAGAGCTAAGTTTTGGTCCCTTGTGACCATCTTTGGGATTTCATTGCTTCTTCTACCTATAGCCTCTGTTCTGTTCCTTTGAGGTTCATTGAGTATATCTTTAAAATGTCCTACCAGCTCCTGTTCCATTTCTTCATGCTGGCTTATGTGTTGACCTCCCTCATTTTTAATTGAAAAAATCCCATTCCCTTGTTGGTGCTGGATCATGGCTTGATGGAAGAATTTTGTATTTCTTTCTCCTTCTCAAGCCACTTTACACGGGAGTTTTGTTTCCATAAAATCTCTTCCTGTTTTCTGTGCTCCTCAAGTTGACCTATTACCATGCCCTCTTCTCTACTTCTCTCCTCGTTCCTGCCTTCTGATATAATCATCTGTTGCAACTCACTCATTTTTTGCTCTAAGCATTGTTGTTCTTTGAAAATATCCCTGAATTCTTCTTTGTTCCAATTTTTAATTTTCCCCCTGAGTTTTTTCATCTTAATTGGAAAGTTTGCATCTTACTTCGCCCACTTTGTCGGCTCGTGGTCCACCATTCTTCTACCTTTGGCATAAACTGATGGTTCTTGGGCCAGAATGTTTCAAACCTGAAAGGTCATATTTTAGAACCCTATTTGAGGTCAATTTCTAACTTGATTGGCCAGTGACCTAAGCCTATTTCTGGCAGGATCATATCCTCAATATGTACATCTCTATTCATGATTTCTTCTGAAACTAGGAATCTATCCAATCTCGAATCTATTTGATTTGATCCGCCTCTACAATTGTTCGATGTATGGGTACCATTTATTGTTTGAATATCCACCATTCTTTGCTCTGATACCATATCTCTAAAAGCTTCCATGTCTTGGTCTATTCTTCTCAATCCTCCTCTCTTTTCTACTAAGGTCGTCATCATATTGAAGTCACTGCCTGGAATCCAAGGCATCTATGGGTAAAGTCTTCTAATTGATTTCATATTCTGTAGGAATCCTTTGCGTTCGTTTAGTGAGTGCAGTCCATAAACTCCTGAGAGGACTACCCATTCAGATGACCCTATCAATCTAAAAATGCCTGAGAGAATCTGAGGGAAGCTTGCCCAATTTCCAAATTGGATTTCCTCAGGATTCCATAGGATTGCCAATCCTCCTGCGCTGCCTACCGCATCCTGCCCCATTATTTCATACCAAGTATTACACCTGCTCATTATTTCTTCCATTTTTTACATGCTAATCTTTGTTTCTTGAACTATCATTATACTTGGTTTGTGTTTTTTCAATCTATCTCTCAGATATCTCTGTTTGCCCCTACTGTTAAGACCTCTTAGGTTCCAGCTTGTAATTATCATTTTAATAGTTTTGGGGGTTGTTGAAATACCTCTCATAAAGGTATGACTCTTCCTAAATTCACCAACATCTCTCCCACCTCTTGAATTGTTTTGCTCATTGAACGCTTGCCTCTTTTTCTTCCTCCTTTGCCAGAGCTGCCCATTCCTGAATTCTGAGCCCCTTGCAGTTCTGTTTGTTCCAGTTTGTTTGCTGGAGATACCCCTGCCTTTTCCTTATATTTTTGAAATGCCTCTTTGTATATTTGCTTTTGTTCCTCCAGAATGAATCTTTCATCTAAAAACCTCCATTCCTGTAATAGTTTCCTCATTATGCGCTCCTCCTCTCCTCCTTTATCTTTATGAGGATCTATCTCAATTTGAGTTTTTTCATTTGTTTGTTCCCCCTTCTCTTCTACCTCTCCTTGTCGTGTATCTCTTCTCTTGTTTCCTGTTTTTCTGTTTCTTTTAATATTTCCATTGGCTCCTCATCGCTAACCTCCTTTTCCATCCCTGATTCCTCCTCCTGGAGGACTTTGAACTTATTTTGTGTTTCCAAAGGTATATTTTTATTGGGTGGTTGTCACAGCGACATACTTTTCCCTGATTTCCTTTTGTTCTTTACTTCTTTAAATCCCTCTTCATCTCTTCTTGAGTCCTCTATTGGTGTTCTCTCCTCTTCTTTCGTGTCTGTTGATTCCTCTGTTCTATTTAAAGGGCATTGCCTGTAAACATGGCCATATTCATGACATCTTCTACACCAGAACGGAATATGTTCATAATCCACTGGTTGTTGCCAGACCTCATCATGATATTCCAATTCAATAAATTCTGGGAGGGGTTCAGTTATATTCATATACACACATACCCTGGCGTAGGATGTATATCTCCCTCTTTTGGTGGATTCTGCTACTTTCACGAATGATCCTATTGCATTACCTATCCCTTCTAGAATCTCTGGATCCCAAAACTCCATTTGAAGCCCAAAAAGTTTGATCCAGACAAGGGCTGCTAGCATTTTCTCCTTGTCTGGATTGTAGCAGCCTTCCTAGTGTCAAATGAATAGACCAACATTATTCATAAAATAAGGCCCCCCCTCAAAAATCCTTTCCTTATCCTTTGTGTTAGAGAAAATTACTTTAAAAAATGACTTGGCCCCCAGTTTTAATTCTACGTGGCCCTTAGGTTTCCATCTCTGCAGTATCCATTTGGACAGATCTTTCTCTAACGGCCAATACCCAACAAACTTACATATTAAGGTGTAATCTCTCATGTAGCTTCTATACTCTTAAAGTTTATTGTTCAAAATTACGAACCTGGGCTTTTTCAATGCCCTTGGGAGGCATTTTCCACTTAATCCCGTCTGCCAGCTGGTTCTCTTTGCTGGGTTCTCTCCATTGTTTTCCCTCGACCCATTCTGCATTCAATCCCTACTTGTCTCCCCTACTGTCATGTTCTGGTAGGAGGGGATCTCTCCCCTCCCCGCACTTGATGCCATTAATCCTTCAGTGCCCACCGTTTTCTGCACTCACCTTTACTTATATCTGTAATTCTCCGTCTTGGTCTATCGGTAGGAGGATTCGAGCTCCCTGTGTTTGGTCTTAGCTCCAAAATTGCGAACAGGGTCACCTTATCAAACCCTAACTATCTTTGAAACCCTAGCTCTTCTCAGTCCCTCCATGATTAACATTTAATCGACCTATCATATATATATCAAACTTTATCTATATAAAGGTGATAGAAATACTCTATTTATGGCTCCTAGGGTGAAAGTGAAATGTTTTTATCTACTTCATAATGCATTATAATATTATTAATATTATTAATGGAGTGCAATGAGATTATTCATGTTTTATAACGATTTTAATTAAAATATTTCATTTTTTTATTTACATATATTTTTTCATATTAAACTATAAAATACACCTATAAATACAAAAATAAAAATAAACCTTTCCACACCACAAAAGTCTGAAAATGAAATATTCAATAAGTATAGTTAACTAATTTTTAAAAAAATATAGGTAAATATAGGTGCACCTGTCGCTCTCGCTCCATGGCTGTGAGGGGGTATTGAGGAATCTTGTTGATATTTCTCCTTCTAAAATGGTGCCCGCTTGGGATAACAGTAGGACGGGCGATGCATATATTTCTAAAAGGATTGACAGATTCATTATTCATGCAAGTTTCATCGACAAAATGGGCATGCCCTTTTCATTCATTGGCTCGACTTTTTTATCCGATCACAGGCCTATTGTTCTTGGTTGGAGGGATTCGGGTATCAAAGTGGGTTACCCATTTAAATTTAACCGTACATGGTTGGAGATTCCTGAATATAACACGATTATCTCAAATTCTCTAAAGGAGCTATCAAATGGCATATCATCTCCTTCTGCATTGTCATTGTGGGAAAAAATGGTAATTATGAGACAGGTTTCTAAGAAGTGGCATCTAAATAAAAAAAATGATAGATAGATGCTTCTCGATCTTCAAGCTGAGTTGGATCATCTAATTGCTTCTGCTTGCACTGATGAACTCCCACATAGTATCAGATGTCGCATAAAGGATATTGAGATCAGGAAGCAAAAATTTCTAAATCAGGAGGAGGCTACATGGCGCCTTAAAAGCAGAGCCTTATGGCTCAAGGAAGGGGACCGTAATACTAAATTTTTCCATAAAGTTGCACATGCAAGGAGGATCAGAAATTCAATATGGAAAATTTCGGATGGTAATGGTGGGTACTATGTATCCCAACAAGATATCTCAAGTGTTGTTGTGAGACATTTTAAATCTCAATATAAAAGGAAAGAAGGAGGTGATTTTCAGGATGTTCTCTAGGGAATTGAATTGGCCCCTTCTATGTTCGATGAAGATGGTAATTCGAGCCTCTTATAGCCCATTACAGAGGATGAACTTTTTTTCACCTTAAAGGATTTTTGTAACGATAAAATTCCCGGCCCCGATGGCTAGACCATAGAGTTTTATTTGACTTTTTTGATCTTCTTAAGCATGACTTGATACAGATAGTGGAGGCCTCCCGAATATCAGGCTATGTTCATCATAACACTTCATCTACCCTGATCGCTCTTATTCCTAAAAAAGGTGACGTAGAATCCTTTCATGATTTCTAGCCGATATCTTTATGCAATATATCTTTCAAAATTATATCCAAGATAATTGCGGAAAGGCTGAAGCCGACGCTGGCCTCCTTCATTTCTATGGATCAACATGCCTTCCTTCGAGGCCGCAACATATTAGATGTTGTTGCCATTACTAAGGAAGTTTTATCTTCTATGAAAACTAAATCGATGGATGCGGCCATTCTCAATGTTGACCTGCAGAAGGCCTACGATTGTTTGGATTGGGGATTCCTACTGTGTTTGTTGGCAAAAATTGGCTTATTCCCTCAATCCATTGAATGGATCATGTCATGTGTTGAAAATGTCCATTATTCGATGCTTATTAATGGAATTCCTTCATCATTTTTCCCTGCGGAATGGGGCCTCCGTCAGGGATGCCCCTTATCTCCTCTGTTATTTATTCTTGCTATGAACACCCTCAGTCTTCAGATTAATAGAGCCGTGGCTGAGAAAAGATGCAAGCCAATTAGAATCTGCAGGGATATCTACGTTTCTCATAATCTTTTTGTAGATGATGTGCTCATCTTCGCAATGATGTGTAGATCGACATGGATATGCCTCAACGAAATTTTAAATAGATTCCAGAGGGCCACTGGATTATATATTAACAAAGGCAAATCTTCTCTTCATCATAATGATACTAACATGGATATGGCTTTATGGATTGCTGACCTGCTTGGTATTGCTATGAAATCGATTAATGATGGCATGAAGTATTTGCGTTTTCATTTAAAAGCCAAAGGTTACTCAAGCGTGGACTGGCACCGGATTCTGGAAAGATTCTTTAGGAAAATCTCGGCTTGGGATCACAAGACTCTCTCTCTGGCCGGGAGATTCATTCTGTCACAATCGGTCTTGTCTCAGTTGGCAGTGTACTGGGCACATATTTTCTCTCTTCCAGTTAGCATTATAAATAAGATTAATCGATTGCTGGCTAATTTTATATGGAGTGGCGGTACAAATCCTCCCAAATCCATCTAACAAAACTAGAAAAGATCTTGTTGCCAAAGAATTATGGTGGTTGGGGCCTACTCGATATGCAAACATTTGGTAGGGATCTATTATGCAAATCATTGACGAGGGCCATCTTTGGAGAGGGTATTTGGAGTTCTGCCATTAGGAAAAAATATTTACAGGAGAAGAATCTTGTCTATTGGTATCGGACGGGTACTATTGGTATCAGCCACAGGTCAACAATATGGCTTGGTCTCAGGAAGGTTCAACAATACTTCTTTTGATTCGTTAGATGGAATCTATTCTCTAGCGAACGTGTCTTCATTGGCATTGACCCCATTATTGGTGCTCACGAACTATCTCGCATTTCTGAAAATCTGATATCCTTTCTCCACAGGAAAGGTTTGTTTACTTGGGATAAAATCATATCATCTTGGAGCGGCCCGACCCCTATGTGGAAAAATGTTTTGATCTCCAATTGCCTGTCACGCTTCACGATGAATGGAATTCGGTATTAAGTTCTCTTTACAGATTGGGCATCCACCGGGCGGGTGACGAGGACTCACTTATATGGGTCGTTCCAAATAAAAAACTGCCCATCGGAGTTTGTGACATTTACATGGATATGATTCATTTAAACGCTGAAATCATAGGTTCTATCCTTTCTAATAGATTCTGGAAGTTGGGCTGTCCTCTCAAAATGATTTTGTTCTCTTGGCTAGTTTTCAACAACTAGAATTTTTCATGGGACAACTTGCGGAGAAGATGCTGGCATGGACCGAGTAGGTGCACCATGTGCGAGGCTGTGGAGGAAACAAACCTCCATATGTTTTTCCAATGCGAATCTTCTCAGCAGATTTGGTATGAATTGTCTCTGCTTTTTGGTTTTTCTCACATTGTTTTTGTTACAGTACAGGAAGCATTTCAGTGGTGGTGTACTCAAAAAGAATCATGGCGATCCTTGTTCATCATTGCCTTATGGTGCTTATGGAAGTGGAGGAACGCAAAAATCTTTCAGGAATCAAAAGATCCTCTGAGGTCTACATTGCACCATATCATTGCTACACATGGTGTTCTACCTGACAGGTTTCCCAAGAAAGACAATCTTAGGAAGAAAGATGGGAATGCCCCACTCTTTTCATTTCCTGCAGCATTTTTTGATGGGGCCGAACAGGGGAATATTTGTGGTTGTGGGGCACATATAATTATGGATGACAAGGTTCAATATCATTTATCCTGGAATGGGGGAAGAGGTACCAACAACCTGGCTAAGGCAAGGGCATTAGCTGGAATGCTTGCATTTTGTTCTTATTTGGAGATACAGAACATCTCTTTATATGGGGACTCAAAAATTATGATTGATCACGTCAGGGGTGCTTGCCACATCAATTATCCACATCTTTCGGGCTGGTTGGCACGGATAATGTACTTCTGGAATTTATTAAGACAGCCTCCCATCACACATATCCCCCGCTCCCATAATATACAGGCGGATTGCTTGTCAAAGAGTGGACTGCCTCATGAACGATGATTTCTGTAGATGATTGCACATTCCACATAAAGGATTTTTTTATTCCAAACTTTTGATCTGCACTTATTTGCTTATATCTTCTTATCGGATATGTTTTATCTCTACACCACCTTCTATAGGCTTTTTATTTGTATACATCTATAGTTGTTTTCCATATATTTGATGACAGACTATATGCTATGTTCCTAATATCCTTTCTGATGATGGCTTATTGGCTCTATATGTACACATTGATGTTAGTTTTGACATGCTGTATACACATCTGTACTCTTATATTGCCTCAATATAATATTATATAGATTTTTCACTCTGGAAAAAATTATATTGAAATAATATAAAAAAAATTATATTGAAATAATATAATATGGGAAACGTTATTATTGAAAGAGAATGATGATCTCATAGCAGGACATATTACCATAAGCTTGATGCGTTCGGGAAGCGCAATTTGTAAAGTATGTTGCGCAGCAAATTCAAAGACAACTAACTTCTCCCAAGATTAAAAGGACAAGCTTACAGACAGAGGTGACAACTAACCACCTACTATATAGTACTTGTAGCAGAATCGAGCAGTGTGAACCCACTGGGTTGACAGCACAATCATGAATCTCTTACAGGTACCAAATTATAAGGGCATTCATAGATTCTAGGCAAACGGTGGCCCTTCCAAGTCACGGGTATAGACTCTGTTAGAGGTTTCCTGTTGACAGCATAAAAGCTGCAACCTCTTTTTCTTTGGGTTCCAGGTTGATTGCTTATTGACCACGGCCCAAACAAATATGGCTACTTTCGTTTTCGTAGTGTACCATATGTCAGCTTTTCCGGTTCTCTGTTTACTGGCTACTAGACCACAAGGCAAACTCCTATGGCAAGTTTCTTTTTGATAGTGTATCATATGTCAGCCTTTTCTTCACTGGCTTCCATGTCCATCGCCCATTGATCCCTGGGCAGACTCATTTAGCTCGCTATTTGATACTTTGGGAGTCAGTTTGATTAGTTGACTCGAAACACCTTTCATTTCTTATCAGCCATTCATCTTATCGTCACCTTTCCGTTTCACTTTTATATCCCTTTTGTTATTTGATACTTTGGGAGTCAGTTTTATTAGGTGACTCGAAACACCTTTCATTTCTTATCAACCATTCATCTCATCGGCGCCTTTCCGTTTCACTTTTATATCCCTTTTGTTCTCCTTTTGCTGTATCTCGTAATTTCAGCAAGCTTTTATTTTATTGGTGAACTATACAGAGTATTTCGCAATTAATCTTTTATCACATCCTCTTTCAGCATGTCAAAATAGAAGTCCTACTTTGTACCAATCCCATGTTCAGAATTGATGGAGGACACACCTTCTCGATTAGCTAGCTTAATTTCTGATTTCTTAACTTTATTAGAGCGATAAGAGAGAAACGTTAAAATACAATAAGAATATATAATTACTCGCTATAACATATTTATACAAAACCAAATTTATGTGGTTCACTTAATTAGAGTTATGCCTATGGAAATGGCCACGTATTTTATTATTCTATTAGCAAA
>APFE030378898.1:65454-98215 GCA_000404065.3 Pinus taeda | reverse complement strand
CCTTGAAGCCAAAACAGCTCTGATACCAAATGTAGGTTTTAACCCTGTACAGAAATTACCTGCATACGAATTCTAAAACATAGAAAATAAACAATGCGAGATCACAACACATAAAACACATATACACAGAGATTTTCCCTTGGATCCCAAAACTGGGACTACCAGCGTGATTTTTCATTATGTTCCTTTCAATGTTATAATACATATTTATACATGCTGAAGCATCCAATACCATGGACCAAAAACCATCACGTCCAATACCATGGACCGAAAAACCATCGCGTCCAAAAACATGTGCAAAAATCATGCACAAAACCATAGGTGGGTCCACCCAACCTAACATAGGGTCCAAAATCAAAATTTTATGGGGAACTGCCCCGAGCCCCATAAAGTGGGGTTACGGGTGCCCCTCAAACCCCCTATTAACGATGTGGAAAAAAAAATAACACAACCCAACACTACGAAATTACCATGCTTCTTGCAACATGGCATACAATCTCTTATGAGATTCACCATAAAGAAATTGTAATGATTTAAATTATACCTCTTATCTTTTCCATCAGTCCATCAAGGGAGTCGAGAAGTGTTCCACCTCCACCCTTTTGTCAAAGCAAGGGAATCCAAAGGCTTTCACCATCACCCTTAATCAACAACAAGGGAATCAAAAGGCCTTATGCCTCCACACTCAATCAACAATAAGGGAATGTAGAGGTTGATAGCTCCACCCTCAATCAACAACAAGGGAATCCAGAGGCTCATATCTCCACCCTAAATCAAAAACAAGGGAATCCAATGGCTTATGCCTCCACACTTAAATCAACATGGGAATCTAGAGGTTAATACCTCCACCCTCAAAGGATCCATAGGCTTATGCCTCCACCCTCAAATCAATAAGGGAATCTAGAGGTTGATACCTTCACCTGCAAAGGAATCCATAGGCTTATACCTCCACCCTCAATTCAGCAACAAGAGAATCTAAATGATGAAATTACCAACCTCGAGGAATTAAAAGGCTTATACCTCCACCCTAAAATCAACAATAAGAAAATCGAGAGGTTGAACCCTTCACCATCAAGGGAATCTAAAGGCTTATACATCCACACTCAAATCAATAGCATGGGAATCAAAATGTTGATACCTCCACCCTCAATGGAACCCAAAGGTTTATATCTCAACCCTCAAATCAATGGAAATGGAATATATAGGTTGATACCTCCACCCTCAGTGGAATCATGAGGCTTATACCTCCACCCTCAGTGGAATCATGAGGCTTATACCTCCACCCTCAAGGGAATTCTAAGGCTTATAACTCCACCCTCAAGGAAATTTTGAGGCTTATACCTAAACCCTCGAGGGAATTTTGAGGCTTATACCTCCACCCTCAAATCAACAACAAGGGAATCAGGAGGCTTATGCCTCTAATCTCAATCAACAACAATGGAATTTAGATACTTATGCCTCCACCCTCAATTGGCAGGAAGGGAATATAGAGGTTGATACCTCCACCCTCAAGGGAATCCAAAGGCTTATACCTCTAGCCTCAAATCAGTAGCAAGGGACACAACATACGGGCCCAACCATTCCCATACCTCCCTACCCCAACATATGCAACACATATATACATACACGGGGAACAATACAACGTACATGTGGTACAATAAAACATATACACATTTACAACATAACATATACACATGGAAAAACAAAAAATTTATACAACATTCTAATTGACTGCAAGCCCACAAACTAATTTCATCAGGAATCCAAAGACTATACCATCTCTACCCATATAAATCAAGAATCCAAAGGATACAAGGCCTCCACCCAAAATGGGAATCTAGATGTCCTTCTTCCTTCACCTAAACATTTCCCTTTTTTTCATGTTTTTTCCACGTGTACCCAAAGTCGAAATCCTGGGTTTGTGACTCCTTCAATTGTACAAGCTTATCTCAGCATGCCACGTATCGCATTGCTTTCATTTTGCTAATATATCCTTCAACATTCCCTTATCATAATTCAACATGGGCACACTATAAGAATCAATTCACATGATATTAAAATCATAATCCAGATAGTAACCCGTAAATCACAGTGGCATCATAACATTTATTCATTCATTAGCATGATCATCAACACAACATAAGTACATGTGTCTATTTGAGATTCCAAAGCTTGAAGATGAGTACTTCAGGGATTAACCAATTTTTCTAACTAAAAGAGGAATTCCAAAGGACCATCCACCTCCACCCACCAACTATTTGATGCATTCATAATCTCATGGGGAATCCAAAGGTCCACCACCTTCGCCCTACAACTGCTTGATCCAAAATTAAAAAATGAAGGTTTCATGAAATGATTTGCAAGATAGTTTAGGTCTTTTAGGCAATGGATCGTAATTTCAAAAGCACACAAACTTAAGTAATATTTGCAGAATTTTAGCAGTTAAAAATGGATAAACATGCAGTATCAAACATAGAAAATTGATAACAGAGTTCACCCCTCTTGGGCTATGTCTTCGGGTCCAGATTCCAATGGTTTCCTTTTTTATTATATGCTCAAATGATTAATAAAACAACATACAGGCTTAAAACTGCACAAATAACACTACCATTGTGTCCAGAATGCTCAAAAACCCATGTCTAGGCTCTTCTTGAGCTCAAAAATGTTAAAAATTGAGCAAGAGAAGCCTCTTTCTTCCAAATTACTTGTAAACTGCTATCTAAAAAGGTTTAGCTCTTCTAAACTAGAAACAAAAACTCCATAGCCCAATTGGTAGGGTGATGAGGTTCATATCCCACAAGTTGTGGGTTTGATTCACAATAATCAATAGTGGTTACATTGGTTTTTGGCATATTTTTTTTTATATAAGGTCAAAGCCCCTCCTACTCTCTATGTGTTTGGGAATTTGGAGCCCATGTGATCGAGGGGCGTGGGCCATAGGCCACATGCTCTCCCTGTCCCTTCTCCTAGATCTGTGGTTACTGCATGTCTTGAGACTTGGGCACGGGTAGGGTGCCATGCACCCCACCCCCAATGTTCCACTCCAATGGTGGTCACAAGTCATGCTAAAGACCATGGGCCAGGTTAGTCAGGCACGCCTGCTGACCAACCCATTACCCCAATTTCTCAACCATTGTATTTTAAATATAAATTGTCGATGTAGTTTAAACAAGAGTCATAGTACCTTGAACAATATGGAAGATGGTTTGTTGGTTGGAGGTCATGTACTCGAGCCCAACGAAGGCTCATCCAATGCAATAATTTTTTTTTCCACTTTTTGGGGTCATGTGGTTGCCTCTCATAGGGCCACATGGCACCCTCTGATTGGCCCACATGGTGGCTAGTGATTGGCCCATGTGGTGGCCATTGATTGGCCCCACCACATCAACTGCACATCCTATAATCGTGCACCACATGCCCTCACGAGATTGGACCAGATGTCATCCATACATGCCAATCAACCTATTGGCATTGGTACCACATCAGTGCATAGAATGCCACATCAACATCTATACCCTACACATTCAACCCTACAAGTTGACTTTTTTATTATTTGCCAAAAACTTTAGAACACGATAACTTCCTCATACGGTGTTAGATTGAGGTGATTCAAGCATCGTTGGAATTAGAATAATGAGATCTACGATTTGGTGCCAATTTTGGGAGATTTTGAGTACTTTCATTTTTAGCATATTTTTTATCCCCTGGATCACTCCTCCCCATTGGAAGCTTTTAGACCACCAAAAGTATGTTTTTACTCAAAAAACAACTGAGGGTACAACTCCCTCACTTTTTCAATCTCTATCAAATTTTCTTTGCTTAGATTGGTACCTTTGAGCCTCACACGAAGATACTCCACATTGCCTTTGCATTAAGTTCCTATCCTCCTATCATGAATAGAGTCTTCTGTAACTCATTTGAATATTCGGGAGAAAAATATTCTAGAGATGGAATCTAAACACTCTCTTCTTGATCAACAATCATAGGAGGCTCATGCAATCTCAAACTTTCCACATTGACAATAGAATAGATTTGCATGTAAGGTGGCAAATCTAATCAGAAAGTGTTGTTACCAATCTTCTCCAAGATTTTGAAAGGCCCATATCTACTTTACGAGATATTTTTACCTTCTCCTTGTAATCTTTTCTTGCTAATGTACAACCAAACTTGAACTCCCACTTGGAAATCATGATTAACCTGATGCCTATCACATCTTGCTTTGTACATTGGATTTTCTCCACCTCTTATTGTACCCTTTGATGAACTAATTGGATTTGTTCAAAGAAATGCTTGGCTTTTTCCGCATCATTATGTCCATTTATTGCAATATTACCAAAGATGAAATCCAAAGGAGACTTTGGCAAACAAACCAAACAAGATTTAAATGGATACACTCGTGTAGATGAATGCTTGGCATGATTGTAGGCATGTTGGATGTATACAAATGTTCATCCCAAAGTTTAGGATGCTTACCAAAATATCCTTGAAGGATATGCATTAGTGTTCTGTTCACTACTTCTATTTGGTTTTTTGTTTATGGATGGAATGTTGTGCTCTTCTTCAACTTTGTGTCCATGAGTTCCCATAAACTTGACCAAAACTTCCCAATAAATCAATAATCTCTATAAAAAATAATTAAAGTAGGTAACCCAAAATGAACCCATACATTTTGGAAGAACATATTTGCAGTTTGTTCATCTATAACCTGTTTCTTACAAGGAATCCACACACACATTTTACTAAAACAATCCACTACAACATATAAATAATCATGACCTTTCTTAGACATTGGAGTCCCCCAACAAAATCCATAGAAATACTTTCCAAAGGACGAGAAGCGATAGGAAGTGGAGTGTAGAAACCCAATTTCCTTTTGCTTGGCTTTCTATTAGTGCACATAGAACATCCTTTTACATATCTTGATATAGTTTCATCTATAACCAATACCTCTATAACTGAGCAATTGTTTTACCTACACCAAAGTGACCAATAATGAGAGAAGCATGGGCTTCCCTTATTACATTAGTTCTTTCACCCTGTGGAATACACAACTTCCCAAGATGATACAGTAACTTGTCATGAACATTATAATCCAACTCTTCAACATGATTTACTTGACTCAAATTTTCATAAACATCTTTAAAACCGTCATCTTGAGCATACTATTCAATATAGCTTTCATGCATGATAGGGCGATGCTTAAGAATAACAAATTTATTAACAATAGGCCTTGATAACATATCTACAACTTTGTTTTACTATGCTGCATCAAAATTGCTTCCATAACATATTTGCTTGCATCAATTTGAATTTCAAATGGATGCTTAAGATATGGAAGTGCTAGAACTAGTGCTATACTGATTTTTTATTTCAAAGTGTCAAATAATTTGTGTTACTTTCCTCCCCACTGAAAGACATGCTTCACACTTGTCAAAGCATGTAATGGTGTTGCAATGAATGAGAAGTTAGCGATAAATTTTCTCCAATGTTGGGCTTCTCCCAAAAATCTCCTAACTTTTGTTACGTTGTTGGGTTTAGGCCAATTCACGATAACATCAAATTTGGAGGGATCAATCTTCAATTCACCACCTCCTACAATATGACCTAAGTAAACCAAAGAGGTTTTCCCAAATTCACATTTAGACATCTTCAAATACAACTTTTCCTTTTTCAATAAATTTAGAACTTTATTTAGATGCTTGATATGCTCTTCACGAGTCTTACTGAGAATTTGAATATCATCTAAATTGATCTAAAAATGGGGCACTATAGGCTTCTTTTCAATATTACAAGAACGTCTCCCACTTCCCAAGCTTAAATGTTCCCAAGACCCAAATGCCTTCTGGCATGTCCATAAGCAGGAAGTTGAACTTCCTCTTAAAAAAAAATTAGTGGAAAATTGAGGAGATCAAAGGCAATAGCAATGAATGAAGAACAACTAAAAATGTGCAAAGAAGAAATCAAAGATTTGCTGAAGAAAGGACTTATCAGGAAAAGTAAGAGTCCTATTGCATGTTTTGCATTCTATGTTAATAAACATTCTAAAATAGCCAGAGGTAAGCCCAGACTAGTTGTGAATTACAAACCTCTAAACAATATTCTAGACTATGATGCATATCCACTGCCTAAATCCTCTTCTATACTTGCTCAAATTTCTAAGTCTAAGACATTTTCCAGGTTTGATCTGAAATCTGGATTTTGGAAAGTAGGGATTAAAGAAGAAGATAAAAGGAAAACTGCATTCTCTATGCCTGAAGGACATTATGAATGGAATATTATGCCTTTTGGGATGATAAATGCACCCTCGACATTCCAGATAATAATGGATGAAACTTTTGAAGGGATGGAGGAACTCCTGAAAAAGTATATTGATGATTTATTGATTCATTATGATAGTATCCCTGATCATATCAAACATTTGAAGATCTTTCTATGCAGGGTTAAGGAGAAAGGAATTGTTTTGTCATAATCAAAAATGAAATTATTCAGGCCAATGATAGATTTCTTGGGCTATAACATCCAATATGGCTCCTACAACGTGATTCAAATAAGCCTGAATTTTGTTGATCACTTTCCAGATGAAATTAAAGATAACACTCAGTTGCAGAGGTTCCTGGGAAGTTTGAATTATATTTCTAAGTTTCTGAAGCATTGTTCCCAAGAAAGAAAAATATTGAATCAAAGACTTCAAAAGGTTCTTATACCTTGGAATAGTGATTGCACTGAAGCAATCAAGAAAACAAAGGAGAAGGTTAGAAACATTCAACCTCTCTCCCCCATCTGAGAAGAATGGGAAAAAATAATTATGACAAATGCTAGCTATGCAGGATGGGGAGCAGTTCTATGTCAAAAGAACCCCAACAGTAAGAAAGAAATAGAAATTTGTTAATATGCATCTGGATTATGGGCCAAAATCAAGTTGAATTGGTCCAGTTTGAAGAAGGAGCTTAGAGCAGTCTGTTTGGGCATAACCAAGTTCAAAGACTTTGTCATTTATACAAAGTTTGCCATAAGAACATATTGTCAGGCACTAAAATATGCTATTCAAAAATGTGAGTGCGAAGATGCTGCAATGGTCAGGTGTGTTATTCAACTCAGCCAATACAATTTTGAAATTGAATTCATGCCTAGTGATAAAAATAGTTTTGTCGATATGTTAAGCCGTGAATTTCTATCGAAACATTCCATTCTTGCATTATCATGTAACTTCATCAGAAGAAATGAGGACACGGTGCAAATAGAAACACCAACTAGATGGGTAAGCTATGATTTAGAAATGTCTCTTCTAGATCTTGATGATGAATGGTATCCTCTCAAAGAAATCAAGTATAGGATAGGCATTCCTTTTCTGTGGATAGAAACTATGCAGGAAGAAATGAATGAAGAAGCTCTTGAAGCCCTGGAATATCTAAGGCATATTGGGAGCATTGCCCATGTGATTGAAAGAGATGATGAAGACAATGACCGGATTACAAGTTGTCATATTACCTTCAGAAGATTTGACAATCATCTCAACAGAGCAAATTTTGATGAAGATCGCCAAAAGAATGCATTTTACTCAGGTATGAATCTCCAAAATTATTCTGCTAACCTGTTTTGTTCCATGCAGTTTTCTTTCCTCTTTGAAGGAATGACAGTTGAAGACATGGAAGAAGAGGACCCTATTCCAGACTGGTTCATGGAATGGTGGCGAATTTATGGTTTATTAGCACTTCTCACTAAACCTTACTCCCTTACCATGCTTAAAATTCCTAGTTTCACCTAGCCAAGTGCCCTTGTCACCGAAATACCCTACAAATCAGGAAGGAATATGATGGAGATAGAAGATCTATCATTTCTACAAGGAATGTGGAGATGTGGTCATATTCGATGGTTTGTTACTAATCGCTACAAGGCTAGGACAATTTCCAGCAGCTCGAGCTATGATGATTTTCATGGACAGATTGGTCCAAGCTCGAATCCTTTTCTCAACATCAATTTTGAGGAGCCACTTGACAAGCATTGCTCACAGACCTGGGAATCTGAAAAAGAAGTGAGAGTCCAGTACTTCTCCAATTACTTTATTGAAATATGGAATTACCAGCACTACACGTACCCTCAAATTGACTACTATACTCTGTAATGTGTCATCTTTCCAACCGACTTTGGTGTTGGACGAGCTTTCGTGGGTTCCTTTGTCCTGGAATCTCCACTGTGTAATCCTTATGTACAATAATGAGATTTGAAAATCTCAGCTTTATGTCTTTCAATAGTAATTTCGTGTCCTAGATTCAGTCCCCATATCCCTCTAGCTATTCATAAAAGGAGAAGGGATGAGATAACATGGGACAGTCCTCTCATGCCCGAATCTAGCTTTCAGAAAAGTAATCTAGCTAGTACAACATCTTTCTTTTCAGTCACGAGTCTGTACAGGACACCTCACGAATGTTTGTTCCCCTTGAAGTTCTATAAATAAAAAGAACAGCAAGGTAAGATTCATTTGAGTGAGGTTGGTCATTAGGAGTCTAAGTCTTTTGAGTCTTCTCCTGCTCTGCATCTACGGACATTCAGTCTGAACTGCTTGCAACACGAGAATAGCTCAAGTCCTTAGTTTGATTTGAGAATCCTGTGCATCAGTGCTTGATGTTGATGTGAACCAAAAGTGGTCGAATCATTTAGATAGTCTATTGCTCGAGTCTGTTTTCTGGTCTCAGCCTGCTTGCATGCCAGGTAGCCTACGGATCTCTTAAGCTTCGGCTAAGACATATATGTTAAATGCTGCAGCAGTCAATCTGAGAAGGAAGACTATGTGTATCCTATTATTATCTCTATAAAAATCTTCTGATAATAATAAAACCCCATTCAGTGCATATTAATTCATCTATGATATTACTCTTTTACATTCCACATAATGATATCTGTTGAAAGGTCTTGTTGAAATGGTATCAGAGCCAAGTATTGTCTGAGTGGATTTTGTTTGTGAGATATTTTCTAAGTGGATCACGAATTCGATTGAGTCCTGAATAGCGTTTCTAGCCTGTGTTGTCGTGTGTTGGCATTGAAGGTGTTGAAGACGTTGGACGAGAATTCGTACTTCGGTACGCGAGGAAGCCGCAATTTCTCTAGCAGAAGGAAGCCGCAATTCTTCTTGGTGTCATTCTACAAGATCTCATCAGGTATTTACCTCATATCATCCTTTTATATAACCATGGATGCATCTAGCAGTTCTATTTCTATGGGAAAATTTGGTTCCAAACATTTTGACTCTTTGCAAACAGAAGAAGAGTTAAGATCTAGATTAGATACTCTATGTAAATCTCCCTCAACTTCTGGTAATTCTGCTTGTATAGATAAAGAAGAGCCAAATCCTACTGTCAATTGGAAACTTCCTCCAGTATCGCCCTCCGATGTATATAGAAATATCTCCACGTTTCATTTGAAAGCCCTCAGTCAGATCAAAATCAAAGAAAAATCTGTCAAGACGGAGTTGAATCTGAATTTCATGATGATTGTCCCGCTCCTTGAACGTCGCCATATCCAAGCAGCCCTCAAACACGGCTACCAGTACGTCCATCTGGGGATGGTAAGAGTAGGTCTAAATGCGCTGCATAGAAAAGGCCAGCAAGCCTTCGTATTTTCGGCCTTACTTGATAATCGATGGACAGTATTCACAAAAGCACTTATTGGTGGAATCGAGACCACTATGTCTGATGGTCCAATTCAATATGATGTTTATCCTGATTTCTCAGTTGCGCTTGATGACCCACATATTCTCAAATGTCTTACCTTAGGCGTCCAAACCAAAGGTTATGAACATTTCAGGTCAAAAGCAAAAAATTTAACCATTTATTATATTACTTGTGTTCATTTTTACAACACAACCATTCCAGCTGTGTTACATTCCCTTGATAAAGACTCTGGAACAGTTACCCTGATTCAATATGACTCTTCTTGCAATCCAATTGCCCCAATCCTTGTTTCTAGATGAGACTTATGTCCCCCTAATGATTAGGTTACCAACTGCGCAAAGCCAGATCGAAGACCTATTGCTACAGCCCAGTCCATTATTACTGAAGTTGATGGTCAGGTCATTACACGATTTCCCAAAGATCAGTCAGTTCAGCGTGGTGGAACCTTTGTCACTACAATTCCAACCACAATTAATCAATTGCATCCTGTACAGTCACAGCCCCTTCCACAGCTTGAAATTGATCAAGCAATATATGAGTCGCTCAAAAGACTTTTTGTACAAAATCCAAATTCAGTTTTTAGTTCAGTGTGTGACCATCCACATTGTTCAAAAACATTTTGTCAGTTCTCTTCAGATCCTCCCACACCTCATGGTGAGTCCTCAGATAGGCACCGGGTCAATATGATAAAATTTGTACCATCATCTGAGTCATCTGAAGAAAGTTATAAGCATGTTTCCTTTTTCAATCCTCAAGAAGAACTCCTTGTAAATATTGTTTCGGGTTCTTTATCCCATGGTCTTGGGTATACATATTCGTTTTCCATTCCTTCGTATAGGAGAAATCTTATTGATAAAATCCCAAAGTTTTTTGAAATCCCTTATGATTCTAAAATAGTTTCCTTTTTAAAAAAATTCAAAGGGATTGGTCCCTATGATCCAGAAGATGTCTGGAAGAAGAAGATGTTCAATTGGGATATTTTCACACATGAAAAAGAACATTTGTATATGCAAGAATTACTCCTTCTGGAAAAGAAGGACAGATCACCCTTCAACAAACAGAATAGTGATAAATGGAAGGAGTGGATGAAAGCACAAAATCAATGGATATCATTCTATGAATGGTATTATCCTTCTGTAAACCAAATAGAACAATCCCTGACTAAATAGTTCAGAAATGAAGCCCGATAGAAAAATTCAAGGATCCAGAAAAATTCGTAGAAGAAAAGTTGAAAGAAAATCCTGTAGTAATTCCTCCTCCTCTGAGTTCTCCAGTATTTCACTAAGATTCAGAACATGTTGTCCAAACCGAATATTCCAAGATCTTTGATAAGTGTCAGGATGAAAGGAGAGGAATTGATCAGAGAAATATGTTCTCAGTTCCATGTAAATATGATTAGAACTGGAACTCCAAATAAGCATAAGTGGGAACCCCTTGATGGCTCTATCTTTGAAACAGAAACAGAGTTTCCACCATGGAAAAATTTTGTAATAAGAGGTCAGGATGGAAAAATGTACAAATTACTCCCATCTCATCCTGATGATCCCTCTTTAGCAGCCAAAGACTCTATTGCTGCTACAAATTGGACAAATTTGGCATTGTATAGTCTTGAAAAGTTTGTTAAGTCTAGATTTGATTCTGTAGAAACTGCTTGTTCTGAGATGAAAGTCATGCTTGGAAGAGTTCTACAAAAACAAGACTACAATACTGTCTGTCTCAATGAAAGTATTAAGAGTTTGGCGGAGAATGATCAGACTATAGCCCAAAGTCTAGACAAACTCTCTTTGTAGACAAAGAAGAAGATCCATGAAGCTGCAGTTTCTCATGGAAAAGAGATTGTCAAGGTCAATACAAGCCTTGATATAATCAAAGAAGCAAGTTTGGGAAGTCTCTACAGGAGTAGACTCTTTGAAAAAGAAGCCTAGTGCAGAGGCTTATAAGTCATCTACTCTATTTTTAGGTCCCAAAACTACAGTTCCTTATTCTCTTACTCCTTCGGTGGAAAGCCTCATAAAAGCTCTGAGCACTATAAACTTTCCACCTCCTACTTCCACACATCCATATTCTCTCTTTGCAAATCCTAGTTTCTTCGGTCCTACTCCTGCTCCTGCCAAACCAAAAGACACGGAAGAAACCTTTAAAGGAAGCACATCAAGTTTTCTGTTTGGAGATTCTTCCAAACACAAAGAAGAAGAG
Organism: Pinus taeda; assembly: GCA_000404065.3. Lineage (NCBI taxonomy): Eukaryota > Viridiplantae > Streptophyta > Pinopsida > Pinales > Pinaceae > Pinus > Pinus taeda. The sequence goes on along the minus strand of APFE030378898.1, from coordinate 86,351 downwards.
AAATATGAAGTAGATACTAGCCTGCACAAGATCGATGCTCCCCCTGAACTCGAAGACCTTGAAGCCTGTATTAATAACTTCTCTGCACAAGATAAAGAACAATTTGGCATAACGACCCCTGATGAAAATATCGAAAACCAAGTCAATGCCACTTCTTCTAGATCCAGATGGGAAACCACTTGGAATCTTGCTCCAGACTGAAGAGATCTTATGAAATCTTAATATCACAAAGATTGGTCTGCAAATTCCACCTATTCGTGGAATATTGATAACTGCACAGAGGCCGAAGTTATGTTTGTCTTGCATTCTATGCTTGTATGTTACAGAACTTATCTTGCAGACAACATCGGTCCCATAAATGCCACTAGAAGAATAATTGGTGGGTTTGAAGGTACATTGGATGCTTGGTTAAAAGCTGAAACTATAAAAGAACCAAATCTACTTCCCCATTGGGAGCAATCAGTAGTTTTGAATGAAGATGGTTCTACCTATATGGATCCAGTTACCCATATTCCTGTCAATAACATGATAGGACAACTCTTGTATGGTATTACAGTCAATTTCATTGGTTTTCCTCAAATAACTAATGAAATAACGACCATCACTTTGCTGGCTATGAAGCTCCATAATATGCAGCATTTTGATGAATACTTTAATGAATTTCTTCATAGATTACATTCCCTGTCTCTAGATCTTATTCTGGAACCCAAATGGAAAGAGATATTTGTGGCATCTCTTCCTCAATGGGTCCCTTCTGCAATTGTAAATAAGCTACTAGGGAAAGTTGGAGACTATAAATTTGGAATCATAAGGCAAGTTGTAAAAGCTATTATTGTGGAACTCTGTTCCCAAATGAAGATTGCCAGAGCCGCCACAAATCCAAAGAAACCACATGGTTATCAACAGCTCTGTAAGCAATGGCACCTCGGCAAGGCTGGCAATTCTGAGGGGCGAAGAAGAAGAAACATAAACATTCAAAGAAAATTTCCCAGTCTTCCCGAGTTCCAGAAAAGAAACATTTCAAGAATAAACCGTATAAACATACAGAAATGTTTTCTAAAGAAAAAGAAATCATATGCTACAACTGTAATCAAAAAGGGCATACAGCTCCAAACTGCCCTAAAAATAAGAAAGACAAGTCAAAGAAGAAGTTGCCATACAAAAACAAAAAAGGAAAATTTAATTTCTTTGATTTGCCAAGTAGCTGTGATGAAATTTTATCTTCTCATACAGAATCAGAGAATGATTTGAATTTTATGTATTCAGATGAGCCTTCAGATGAGGAACCTTGCAGAGATCCTCATTGCATAGTGTTATCACAAAATCAACCCCTGATAGGTTGCTGATCAGGAAGACTTTGAGTAACTATTTCAAACCAAACTTTTGGCTGAGGCTTAGCCTCCTCAACCTGAGAGAGCTCTCTCACTGGATTAAATATTTTACTTTGAAGATTAGATGGCTAACTCTATGGAAAATTCGAACAACAATATATAAATGGTTGAAATATCAATCAACAAGCTTCCATTGGGCTATGGAGTCAAAGTGTGTTTCAGTACAACAACAAGATCAATTTCACATGGAAGTCAAGGCATAGAGGGTTTTAACATAGAAGCAAAACAGAGATATTATGTAAGGAACACAACCTACAAACACATGAAGGAAGTTAGAGCATAATCAAATGAATTCTAGGTAACATGTGTCTATACCACTGCAAGTAAGTATATGAAGGAAGCCATGAGGAAAATAAAACATTGAAACCCTTTCTGAATCCTGAGTAGTGAAAGCAACTCTTTGTATTAACCTGAAAACATGCAGTCACATACAATAGCACAATGTGCTTCTTTCTTTGAAAAGTGCCAACCTATTGTGCATTACATCTTGTCCAATATATAGAGTTCATTACATGACTTAGATTCCTCCTCCAGCATGAGGGGAATTCGAATTTTCCATCAGTGACACCTATTGACACTTAAAACTGACTATTAAATGCAAATGACAGCTAACTAGCAGTCCTAGAGACCTAAAACAATTAGGAGTGTAACTCCTTATTATGATTAAACCACCTTAACTAAACATTAAATGTGTTCTTTGACAGCTTCAACCTCATGAAGTCGAATTTGATGAAGCCTCCCACGTTGTCACCTGACTTTTGATGACAAACCCTAGAAATTAGGGAACATGTTTCCCTGTTTTTAGGTTTAGGATCCTTGAAAGTTGGCACGTGGGACAGAGCCTTTATCTCCTTATCCATGACACATTTTTTGAAAATCAAGGAGGTTTTTGTATTCCATGATGTCTAGAACAAAACCCTCTCTTGGTTTTTTAAAACACTTCTTCCGTTGTCCAGAATCTGTCCTTGAAAAACACGTGTCAAACAGGAAAAATCCATTCTCTGAAATTAGGGTCTCAATGAAAGCTTAGTATCTCCCAACTGAAAACACTTATGAAGAAGGTGAGATAGGTTTTTGTTTTTGGAGAGTTTATGAAGATACACCTCCATCAAAATTCTAAAATACATTTTCCTATAACCAGAAATAGATCTTGAAGAAGACTGCTAAAACCAGAAGACAAAGCTTGACTTTCAGCAGTTTTGTAGTGCAAGTTTAACCATACATTCCTCCCACCTCAGAACGAATTTGAAGAAAATGAAAGAGGTTTTTTTAGTTCAGAATGTTAGGGAGAAAATACTCTTTCAGTTTTCAAAATTGAGTTCGCAGCTGCTCAAGAAATCTTCTGGAAGTTTAGTAAAAGCAGAAAACAGAGTTTTTTATGCTGAAACAGGCTTTTTTAGGGATTTTGTAGCGCGCTACGAAAACTCCGAGTTCAGTGATTTCGTAGCTAGTTTCAAAATTTCTCCAAAATGATGAAAGCTATGACTTCTAAACACCTATTAAGGCTTCTAGAACATGGAATGAGGCTGTGAAACTTTATTTGAAAAAGAGATGACCTTAAAAGACTTCTAACCTTATGACCTAACCCTTAAAGCATGAAATGACCTAGAGACCCTTTAACACCATGAATAGAAAGAGGGTTTATAAATGAGATTGACACTATTGAGACTCAAAACTTATAAGACTATGACTAGAAACAAGGAAACTTTCCAAAGCTTAGAGACAAAGATTTTAGGGTGATAACACAAAGAATGCAAAGATTGTGAGTGCAGTGATCCTGATGTCTGTAGCTATAACACAGTCAATATGATGAAGATAGATTATGAAGAGATCAACAGAAATATCTTCACACAGATGATGTCAGCCATTGATCCACAACTCAAGGACATGTATAAATCTTTGTTAACAAAACATTTAAATAAAGTACCCTCTAATTCAAAGAATTCTCCAAATAAAGGGTATGTTCCACTTGCATCTTTGTTCTCAGTTGAGGCCCTAACCAGGCAATTCAGAATGAAGATTTTGGCAAAGATTTGCCACAAACATTGCCTAGCATTCATCAAGCAATCAAAGAGCTAAGAAAGACAGTAAAGGAAAACAAAATACTTTGTATAGAAAATCACAGAGATCTATCAGTTAAACTGATGAACTCACAGGAAGCCTCAACATCACAATATCCTCTTGTATCAGGGAAAACAGAAAACTGGACATACCATGGCAGCCCAATATTGACACAAATGTACCAGCATGAAGATACAGGTGAAGAAGAAGATACGTATAGAAAAGATTTGGGATGCAATATTGTGAACAGAGATGTCATGTATTGCGTCAAAATGAAGATAAAGATTGGGAACCAATATGAGTACTGGAAAGTTCTTATGGATATTGGTTCTCTCTTGAATATTGTAAGTGACACTGTGGTAAGTGCACATCTCAGAAGACTAATAGCTTGTCCAAGGGTTACTACAGCTAGCGAAGATATTGTCACCAAAACAAAAGCTGAGGTAGATGTATTATTAACAGAGAAAATTGGTGTGCATCTTGTCTGCCCTGTAGTTCCAGGAATGGATTATGCAATGTATCTTAACACACCATTCTTCCAAAACTTTGAAAAACATGGAGCTAAGTTCGACAGTGCCAGCCAAAGGTATGGTTACTTTGTCAGTCTAGAGGATAAAGAAATTTTCTTTCCATTTATTAACTCAAACTCTCCCAATAGATTGAAGAGAATAGAAAGAATGGAAAATTTATAGGCTAAAATGGAAATGAAAAAAGAGATACTAAAAATAGAAGAACATCTGAACAACATTCTTTAAACTTAGTAGTCAGATCTGCCATCTCTTTAGAATACTTTCCTTTGTCCACCAATTGCGAAGTTAATAATGCTTGAAATAGGTGTATGCTTGTGTTTATTTTTAACCGTTAATGTGCTTTAATTTCGCTTGCTTATGCTGATATAAAAGACATATAACAGTAATTAGAACAGAAAATAAGAAAACACATAAAACACCAATATAATATGGAGTTCACCCAAAACTCTTGCGCTATGTCTCCTTGAGCTCTAGTCAACTCGACTAGGCTCTTTGGGATTATGGAAAAGTCCTTTTACAAGCTCCAAGCTCAACTATACTGGTTTACACTGAACACAATGGGCTTAGAAAACCATCTATTCCCTGGCTCTGAAGCTCCCAACCTTTCTGGCTCTGGCTCTGGCCTTGGCTCTAGCTCTGGCTCTCGCTCTCGGCTCTGGCTCTCGCTCTGGCTCTTGGCTCTGGCTCTAGCTCTGGCTCTGGCTCTAGCTCCTAGCTCTGGCTCTTTGACTCTCTGAGCTTCTCTCAGCCTCTACGTGCATCAATGGATCGATTAACCTCCAAGCGCCCCTTTGCAACCTTCCAACAGCCTTCAACAATCTCTGCTACTATCAATTGAGCTCTCTGGTTCACTAGACCTCCAAGTGACTCCAAAAACTCTCTATGTTGCCTCAACAATCATGCTCTCTAGCTTTTGTGAGGCCTCTTCTGACTCTATGGCTTCCCCAGCTATTTCTCTGTGTGTAATCACTCCTCTATGGCTCTGCGTTTCTTCTGCTCCTTGTCTCTTTGACTGGCCATCTGGCTCTGTGGCTCTATGGCTCTCTCGGCATTAAAAATGCATCATTTCCTATAAAACACCCACTTGCAGCGTGGCACAATGATCAGGGGCAGTTACAAGGAATCGGGGGCCTTTCTTCAGGTGAAAACCCGAAACAACCATATTTCCCAATACACATAAATATACCAAAAATACACAGGAAAACGCCTCATGGAGTGTTTAATTGAACTTCAAATATTATTGAATCACCCCTAAAAATTCTTTTAGGTCCGCCCTTTATGGTTGTCACAAGCCCACCAATGATCTATGTGATCTTCGATCCAATGGATGATAGTCTGTTTCGAGTGGCCTATGTGCACGGAGATTACCTGCCCAAAAGGAAGTTTCCCTCCTGCACCTTGCCATGTGTCGGCCAGTGTATGGGTTCTGGCAGAGCCCATTCAATACCACTTACCACCTAAGACCTTCCTGAAATCCTGCTTACCATGGAACTCAAAATTTATAGGGCTGTATTTATAAACCTTTCAGGTCCGCCATTCTATCGCAAATCGCCATCGCATGGTGTAATGGCCAAAACCCATTTACACGGGAAATACGTTGAAAATATGAATTTCCTAGATTTCAAATTCTATGAGATTACGTCTATAAATCCTATCGTTTATGCGCCCTAATCGCTAATTGTAATTGCGCTGCCCAATGGCCCTTTGTATCGGGGATCACCGATCGTCGATCGTTGATCACCAATCGCCGATATCATCATATCGCTATCGGCACCATCACTATATTGCACATCATAATTGCAATAGTCCCAGGGGTCTTCCCTTTGACCATGCCAATCGTTGATTCACCAATTCGCCAATCACTGATATCGCACCTCGTGTATCGCATCGGCGGGGGTCTATGCCCCTGCTCCTCCAATTGTCGATCACCCCGATCATCGATATCGCAATCACTAATCATTCATAGCTAATCCTTCATGCCTTTGGCTTAATTCCACCCTTTGAGCCTTCTGATGTGATTTCCTTAAGGAGCCTTTTAGGCCTTTTTTTAGAAGAAATGTCTCCTTCTCCAAAGGACGAAGGCAACCTTCTTTCTGGGATAACTTCTTCATCTGAAGTTCGTTTTAGCCCATTCAAGTTGCAGTAGATTCAAAATGAGAAGATCTATGCAATGGGACTATTTCCAAGAGAATCCTTGGACTTTAATTTTCCTCTGTGAGGAACAATTCAGACTTAGAAGTCTATCCAAGATCCATTTTGGATCACACCTTCCCACTAAAAGGACTTTTGGTCTCAAAAAGACTGATACAATGATCTGAACAATAAATGAGAGTAACATCACCCTCTTCTTTCAGCCTCCATACACTTCCCTTGCATAGTGCCTCTGAACCAAAGCCTTTGACCATTCTCCTTCTTGGATGTGCTGGTCCTCCTGGGAAGAACTGTTTTCCTCCTTGACTTCATGCAGAACTCCTGCTCAAATGGTCACAGAAGGTAGTTTGAACTTCTCTCCCTTGATCATTGATCCAAGGTAGCTCAAACAAATTTGAAGTTACATCTAGTTCACAAAATTTTCATTTGTACCTGTTTGACAAGCTATCAACAACAACTGTTAACAACAACATAAATACAAACAACAACTGGATGGCCTAAACTCCTAATTCAACAAAATAAATAGATTTTCACATCTTATGAACACCTCCATGTCTTACATCTGCATACAAATGATGGACTAGATACGAAGCCCACAAAACATGCCTTTAAAACAAATGACCCTTCAAGTCAAGCATGTAGAAAAAAACCTATAGGAATCTTTTTCAAAAGATGAACCACTTCATCATCATCACCATCTTGGAGACCAAGTTAACTTTTCTCAAGTCAACATTGCATCACATGCATGTCAAATCAATAAACCTTGCAAGTTAATTACACATACCTGTTCAAATACAAGGAAATCATCAACATCCCTATGTTCATGCATATCATTTTCATGCATGCATTTCATCCTTCAACTTTTGCTTAAAGACACTATACTTTCGAAGCTGAAATGAACATAATGTTGCAACAACAAAGTGAGTCTCCTACTCAACTTTTTCCATTCACCTTCTTGATAAAACCCTGCAACTTGTACTCCATTAACAAAGAAATGCAAATAGATGCATCAATAGACATGCAATCTTAATTGGATAAGAACTCTAACCATTTCTTACCAATCCATTTTAAAGGTCTTTCCTTTGTCTGTACATCAGCATCAACATGTGAATCATCCTAAAACACTTCAATCATGGAATCTTTCTTCCCATTCCTACCATTTTCTCTTTCCACCTTCTTCAAGTTTTGTGGAAGCATTGTTGGATTTAGAGTCCAACATTTTGCAGCCAGATTTCCTTTATTATGGCAGTAAGTGCACTGCATGTGCATCCTCTTAACAACATGATTTTCCTTGTCCAATGGACCTTTGGCTTCTTGTTTCCTTTCCTTCAAAAGTTTCTTGTATGTGGCCATTCTCTTCCATCATCTAGAAACATTATGGTTATCCAAACCACAAAAGGAAGATGCAATTCTTTTCCCATACTTATATGGAAATTTATCATGCTTTGCATAATCAAAATGAATATGGTAAGAACTAGATTTATACTTTTCTCTTTCACCTTTACTTCCTTCTTGAGGAGGTGAATTAAATGAAGAAGTGGCTCCCTTTGGAACACCATCAATCTCTTCAAGGCTGTTAGAGTTTCCACAACTCTCTGGTTCAAGTGTGTGCTTCTAAACACCTACATCCTACAAATGATGTTTCAAGCTATTGCATTCCTCCTTAATACAATCTTCACACTCTTGAGGTAGAAGAACTGCAATGCAACTCCTTCTTGGAGTTGTTTCAATGGCCTTCATGGAAGCTTTGGAACCTTCTCCATAAGACTATCCATAGCCAAGACCCAAATACTTAGGCCTTTCCTCAATCATTATTGGCTCAACAATACCCTGTGCATGTTTACCCAAGCCCTTTTCTTCATAGCCCATCTTGGACATTAGCTTGGAACCTATGCCTTTGGTATGTTTCTCAAAAGAACCAATATAAGCATTCTTAGAAGAATTTGAAGACAAACAGGAGTTGTTTGCCTCTTCTTCAAGTTGATACTTGAACAAGGCTTCTTTGGAAACAAAGAGTTGTCTCTCCAACTCATGCATCCTTTCCAGGTTCATATTTGTAATATGAAGTTGCCTCTCCATTTCCTTCAATTTGTCAGAAAGCAACTGCTTCTCTTCCTCCACAAAATTCAACTGCTCTCTAAGTATGTTGCTCTTCCTTCCATCCTCATACATCTATCTCACCATATCCATCATGGTGAACAAGTCTTGTTTCTTGTCTCCATCAAAGAATCTCGTGAATAAAGAAGAATTTGAGGACTCTCTGGTAGAAGTTGTCATTATGCCAATGAAGAAAAGAAATTCAAACAAGATTAATCAAGAGCTTATTCATCAACCTTTTGCAACAAACCTATTTTGCTTCAAGGATTGCCTTGAGGTCCTTTGGGATAAGAAGAATGCATTTAGCCCTTCTTCCTTTTTGTCCTCTCCTGAACTGAGTTATCAATAGCTTTCCCTTCACCTTTGCAAACTCCAACAATAGTCAGTCTGCAACAAACATACAATCAACCTCTGATTGTTTAAACACCTTTTAGACAAGCAATATTTGCTCTGTCAATCAAGCATTCTGATCTAATACCACTTGCTCTGGTATAATTAGCTTTTATATCACCCTCCTGAAGGTGAGGTTAATTAATCTCAAACTCTAATACCACCTGATCTAAAAATCGGGCGTTATAGGCTTCTTGTCAAGCTTACAAGAACCTCTCCCACTTCCAAAGCTTAAATGGTCCCAAGATCTAGCGATTAACCAATTGCGGAATTAATAATTCTTGAAATAGGTGTATGTTTGTGTTCATTTTTAACAATTAATGTGCTTTAAGTTCACTTACTTATGTTGATATAAAATACATATAACAGTGATTAGGATGGAAAATAAGCAAACACATAAAACACCAATATAATATGGAGTTCACCCAAAACTCTTGGGCTATGTCTCCTTGAGCTCTAGTCAAATCGACTCTGCTCTTTTGGATTATGGCAGAGTCATTTTACAAGCTCCACGCTCAACTCCAATGGTTTACACTAAACACAATGGGCTTAGAACACCATCTTATCCCTGGCTCTGAAGCTCTCAGGATTTATAGCCCTAGCTCTGGCTTTAGCTCTCAGCTCTGGCTCTGGCTTTGGATCTTGCTCTTGGCTCTAGCTCTTGGCTTTGGCTCTGGCTCTTGGCTCTCGCTCTCACTCTCACTCTTCGGTCATCTGAGCTTCTCTCATCCTCTGCGTGCATCAATGGATCGCTTGACCTCCAAGCGCCTTTTTGCAACCTTCCAGCGGCCTTCAGCAATCTTTGCTGCTATCAGTTGAGCTCTCTGATTCACTCGACCTCCAAGTGACTCCAAAAAATCTCTGTCCTACCTCAGCGATCGTGCTCTCTGGCTTTTGTGAGGCCTCTTCCAGCTCTACGGCTTACCTAGTCGTTTTTCTCCATGTAATCACTCCTCTGCAGCTTTGTGACTATTGTTTCTCCTTGTCTCTTCGAATGGCCATCTAGCTTGGTGGCTCTGTGTCTCTATCGGTGTTACAAATGCATCATTTCCTATAAAAATCCTTCTTGCAGCGTGGCACAATGATCAGGGGTAGTTACAAGGAATCGGGGGACTTTCTTCAGGTGAAAACTCGAAAATGACCATATTCCCTAATACACAGAGATATACCAGAAATACATAGGAAAACGCCTCATCGAGCGTTTAATTGGACTTCAAATATTATTGAATCACCCCGAAAAACCCTTCCAGGTCGAACTTTTATGGTTGTCGCAAGCCCACCGTTTATCTGCGTGATCTCTGATCCAACAGCTGACAATTCTTTTCAGGTGGTTTATGTGCACGGAGATTACCCGCCTGAAAAGGCAATTTTCTCCCTCTTGTGCCTTACCACGTGTCGGTCAGTGTATGGGTTTGGGCAGATCACGTTCAATACCACTTACTGCCTCAGGCCTGCCCGAAATCTCGCTTACCACAGAACTCAAAATTTATAGAGTTGCATTTATAAACCTTTCGGGTCCGCCATTCTATCACAAATCGTTATCGTATGGAATAATGGCCAAAACCCATTTACATGGGAAATACATTGAAAATCTCAATTTCCTAGATTTCAAACTCTATGAATCGGGTCTATAAACCCTATCGGGTCTGCGCCCTAATTGCTAATCGCAATTGCGCTGCCAAACAACTCTTTGTATCGGGGATCGTCGATCACCGATCGCTGATATCGGCATATCGCTATCGGCATCGTCGCTATATCGCACATCCCAATCGCAATGGTCCCAGGGGTCTTCCCTTTGACCATGCTGACCACCAATTTGCCGATCCACCGATCGCCAATATCGCACCTTGCGTATCACATAGCAAGGGTCTATGTCCATGCTCCTCCGATCGCTAATCACCCCGATCATCGATATCGCAATCGCTAATTGCTCATTGCGAATCCTTCATGCCTTTGGCTTAAGTCTAACCTTTGAGCCTTTCCGATGTGATTTCCTTAAGGAGCCTTTTAGGCCATTTTTAGAAGAAATGCCTCCTTTTCCAAAGGACAAAAGCAATCTTCTTTCTGCGATAACTTCTTCATCCAAAGTCCGTTTTAACCCATTCAAGTTGTAGTAGATTTCGAATGAGAAGATCTATGCAATGGGACTATTTCCAAGAGCATCCTTGGACTTTCATTTTCCTCTATGAGGAACACTTCAGACTTAGAAGTCTATCCAAGATCCATTTTAGATCATAAATAAACTATGAAAAAATCATCAAGGAATGGTCACAATAGATCATCCATAACTCTCATGAAAGTGGCAGGTGCATTGCAAAGCCCAAATGACATAACTAACTTAGTAAAATAAACAACATCCTTTAACTAACCTGGAAAATCATCAATGTGAGGAAGAGGATAATGATTCTTTTCCATGATCTTGTTCAAAGCTCGAATATCCACACACATGTGCCATGTACCATCTTTCTTTGGAACCAAAACAATAGGAGACCCACAAGGAGATGTACTAGGTATGATGACCCCTTTGTCAAGTAGATCTTGAATTTACTTCTTAATCTCCACATTCTCCAAAATTGACATTCTATACATGCCAATATTCAAAAGAGGTGCATCCTACTGCAATTGAATCTCATGTTGGATTCCTCTTTTCGTAGGTAACTAGGTAACCTGAAACGTATTTTCATAAGTATTAACAACTTCAACTAGTTCATGCTTGAATTTAGAATCACATCCTAGAAAAGCTTCAAATTTAGTAGTATCTTTAGATTTAATCATCAACAACACAAAATTCTTACTAGTATTCACAAGCCTTTTCATGTGAACAACACTAACAAGAGATAAGCTTATCTTCTTGCGATGTGCTCTAACAATATAATCAAATCCATCTTTGAAAATATGATATTTGTTCTCATGACGATAGAATATGGATTTTTAGTCATATAATTGTGGACTCCCTAAGACAATCCCACAAATATGAAGTGGTACAACATCAAGCTCTACCTCATCTATAAAATTAGCAATGATGGAAAATTTGAGTTTACATTTTCTTGTCACTTGAAATTTGGCATCATCACATACCCAACCTGTTGATGGTGTTGGAAATTCGTCAACGAAGGGGGTCTTTCTACTGTGAAGTCCCAATTAGACCTCAAACTATTTGGTGTAGGAGCTCCATCTAGAATATTGGGCTTATTTCCATATATCTCAAAGATATGCATTGGCTCTAATTGTCAACACGAGAGAGGGATGGGATGGTGTCTTCGAAAAGAAAGAGAGGTGTGCCTGGTGAGTGTGAAATTGCGACTTCTTATCCTTCACAATGTCCCAGGATGATGAGGAGATCAACAGAGGTAACCACAGACCAAGCTTTCAGTTTGGTAGTTATCCCTACAAAACCAAAGAGGGATCTCTCTATGAAATCAAAACCAATGAATACTAGAATGTAAAGGGTTTTAGGTTAGATATGCTAGGCTCAGGTACAGTTTTGATTTTTTAGGTTTTGATGCTGGATAAGGGATGAAAACCAAGTAACTAGATCAAAGGATCAAAGGATTACAACAACAAAGATATAGAGGAGTAAGGTAGCAATGCTTTTGTGATGGTTTTAGGGTTTGTCAGTATAGTGTAGTATTTGAAAGAGAAAAGGTCTTAATGAGCATCTGCACCATGAATTCATTAAGAAAGAGGGAAAATTACACAAGATGATATTCCCATAAAAACAAAGATTTATGCAAATAATTCTATTTATAAACTTTAAGGAAAATCACTGAAGAAATAATATATGGAAATAAGAGATGTATATCATTCATAAAAAACTATAACAAAGAAAATACTTCATCACAAACTCCCTGCACATGACTTCCTAGATAATAGTTGCAAACTACTCCTTTGGTTCCTGAATAAAGAGTTGAAATCCAAGCTACAAGTGTTCAGTCCTCTAATGTCCACCCTTTTGCACTCTGAAATTCATGAAATATATACAATTATCTTATCCATGGACTAAGGGAGTCTAGCTCAACCATATCCCTAAAGAGAGGAACAATTGCATTAAATTTGGCACTCCTTGCTAGGATTAGGGACCAAATTTATGAAAACAAGGGTCAAATATTAACTCATATCTCTTGAATCATGACATATATTAAAAAATAGAAGGAGGTTTTTGTATATTAGCTTATTTTTTAGAAACCTCTCTCATTTTTCACATATTCATTTCCATCGACTCGTAATATATGCATCAAAATAATGACTAAAACAGGAAATCATTAAATGATTAAATCTGTAAAACTAGGTTGTAAAGGTCCAGTCAAATATTCCAATCCACAACATCTGTGAAGAAACTGAAAGAGGTTTTTTATATTTGGCTCGTGATTAAAAAAAAAACTCCTTGAGTTTCTCAAACTTCCTTTTCATATGTTAGAAACGTGTGCCAAAAAACAATTACTAAAACAGTAAAACAAATTCAATATTTGATTTTTTGAACATAAGCCTCAAATATCGCTGCATATCTCCCAAATCATAATACTTGTGCATAAACTGAAGGATTTTTTTCTTCTTTGTTTTGTGATTAACAAAAACCTCTTTCACTTTTGTAAAATTCATGTCCATTACTTCAAAAACTGATTTTGAAGTAAACATGTCCCTGTGTGCAACAAATGACCTCAAAAGACCCATGAGATTTTTTGATGATAACCATGACCTTAGGCTTGTGATGAGAGTATAATATACATTATACATTTATAAATTGATTAAATACCCTTTTCCAACCAAGAGAGATGTCAAATTTAATTTGAAAATATTATAATTTGACCTAAGACCATAACCAATAGTGAAAAGAGTAATTTTGATCACTGGTGACTAACATGATTGACAGGCACTAACACGGCTCTGTCAAGGTTAAAGAAGGATTGGGAGTATTGTGATGAGCCTTAGAGTATCCATACCTATGATCCAAAATATGATTCGGTTAAAGAAGATGTGTTTATCGAAACTTCCTCTTCACCTCATTGTCCCTTGTGTTCTGTCGGTTGCAATGTATCTACCTACAACAAAGATACTCCATGCTCTTAAGTTTCTTCATTTGATAAGTTATCACAAGGCAACGAGGTTGTCCATGATGAGATTGAAAACAATCAAAACATAGAGTACCCTTCCCATCCCTTATCATCTCTTTTCTTGCATGAAGACAACCCTTCAAATTAGCTTGCTCACGAAATTTCTCTGATTCATTTATCTTTGAATTTTCTATCAGAAGAACCTTTCCACTTGAGTAATATGATTGTTGAAGTTGAAAAATCTGGTGAAACCCGTGACAGAGATGGCTGCCATCTGATGATAAGTATTGAAACCAACAACAACAGTTATCCTCAAACCATGCATGATCTGGTTCAAGCTTCAAAATGTGATTCTACAATCCTAGGAAGTTTGGGGATCTTCCAAGTAGTCGAGGCACTTCAACTTCCATTGATGGTTATGTCAAGATCTCACGACTCTGGTAAGCCCCTCGAACTAAGTCAGATTTGGTTTCTCTCACATAATCCTTCTTTTTTCATGGTTTCATTTACTGCAAATCTATTTCTCAAAGATGTTTGGTATTTCAGATGTAATCTTTCAATTTCTTGATATTTTACTTCTGACCAGACTCAAGAATATTTTTCGGCTCATTCGTCTTCATTCAAGTCTCTTGCAGCAAAATCAGGTTTGGAATGCATAACTTTCGTGGAATTTGATCATTCCAAATTCCATCTTTGGCCAAAGGAATCATATCTATCGTATGTATTTCATGATGAGAAACTCCTAGCTTTCCTTGTGAATATCATATCTCGAATCTTGTCGTTCATTGCACCTGAAACCTTCTTGAGTGTGAATGTACACACGATTTATTTGCACGAATCAATCTCCTTTCTGTTCATTCCACCCCAACTCGTGTCATGTGTCTTCTATACTAACCTCCTTTGTCACTTCTCCCAATGATTATGATGTTAGTACAGCGTGTCACCAATTACGAAGAAATGTACTATCACATTCATCATGCAAAGAAGATGATTTTATTATTCAAAACATTTGCAAAACTGTTCAACTTGATTTATCTTTGTTGATCGCAAACTAGAAATCTAATGCTTTAATAAACTCATATGATCATTCTTATGTCCTTGATGATTGTCATTCATCTCATCTTTTTCCCATCAACACATCCAAGGACAGTTACATATCTTGACCTTCACCATTCAATATCTCACTATTCAAATTTGTGCCAAGTGGTTGAAACACTCCAACCTTTGTTGATAGTTATGTCAGGCCCTCACTGTCTCGACACGACTATTGAAAATGACCAGATATATTTTCCCGTACAAGATTCTCATCATAATTCCATGCTTTTAATTGAAAACTCACATTTCCAAATATTTCAAGAGGTTTGTCATGAATTGCATGATCCAATCGTTGAATGGTTGGAACAATCTTACCTCGCAAGCTTTGTCGCAAACAAGTTTTGATCTTCCCTCGTGCTTGCTAAAGTGTTCAATTTAGATGGGGACACATCAACGAGAAGCTTCCAAGGTTTTTTGAAATATGTTATTCATTGGAAAGGTAATAATGAAAATTGGATGAAAGTAGTGGTTGTGACTCATCTTTCTACCCACAGGAAAGACCTTCCTTTTCTTGTGCAAGTCATTCAAGTTCTTATCTTTTCCATTGCAAATTTATTTATATCTTCTTAATTGTTCATATATGTGTGAATGCAAGTCAGGAACAACTATGGTGGCTTCATTCGAAATTTCATTTTACATGACCCTGACCTTCTAGCTGTTAGGTTAGGAGTAGGATTAGTTGCATCCTAGTTTTCCCTCTCTTGCAGTCATTTTGCACTTGTTCCCTATAATCTATCCTCATTTTCTTATTCTAGTTCTACATCATGTCTGCTTTAGCTACTTTGTTCTCTTGTCTTCTAGTTTTGTTTCCTTGATTTTTTATTTTCTTTCTTTTTATTTGTTTTCTTTCTTGTTGAGTTTCTCCTTTCATTTTCACCATTCAAATAAGTGTTGTGCCTAGACTGGTTTTGGCTTCTTAGTATGTGTGTAGCCGAACTATAAAGAGTCTTATGACACTTCGGCATTTGGATAACCTTCTATCCTTCTTCCTTGTGTTGGTTAGAGCTTTAGGCCAATGATGTTACGACGGAAAATATGATCCATCCGTAAGGAGAGTTTTGGCCCAACCATGAACCCATGTCTAGTCCGAAAACCTCATGCCTATACTCAATTATTTCTACTTTGGTCTCCTCAAGCTTATCCAAATAGTAGAAACAGTGAAGGGGAAAATATAAATGATCAAACCTAAATTGGAGGCCTCTTAATGCTTCTCTGAAGGAACAACCTCTCTTACTCTCAATAAGTTGGGATCCCTCTTCCGCCCCAAAATAAAAAAGTGGCAATGCACATTCCTCTTTAAATAAATAAATAAGGTGAAAGAAGAGAAAAGATTCTTGTGCAGAGAGGTGAAGCAAGCGACTCCATCAGGGTATTTTCCAAGCTCACTAGCAGTGGAGCAATGTTTGTGTTCCTGCGTGACTCCGACAGGGTATTGTCCAGGCCTGCTGGCAGCGAAGCAACATGAGAGATGAAAAATTATACTCTTAAACTCTTAAGCTTGCGAGCTACACTACCCTTCCCAACTTGAAACATTGTGATTATGCTAAATATTAGGGTGGACCCCAAGAATATGAAGGGCGTTTGCGTTATCCCATGCTCTTGTGGGACTCCCTATATTGGTGAGATTGCTCACTCGATTAATCAAAGGATTCGTGAGCATGTTGCTGACATCAAGCATGGCATGACCCGCTCCACTGCTTTGGCGGAGCATGCTAGATAAATCTAAGCATCACATCTGCATTGAGGAGGCCCAAGTCGTTGCTAAAGTTAGTCATTTTCATCATCGTAAATTGAGGGAGGCCCTAGAAATTGAAAAAAGGCCCAATAATTTGAAGAGAGATGATGGTTGGAATATTAGTAAAAGTTGGGTCCTTATTTTTTTCTTCTTTTTTTATATCTATGTAGGTATTGGCATCCTTTTTATAGTATTTGCTGTTGATTTATTCTTTATTACAATTTATTTTCTTGATCCTTCATGTTTTTTTATGTATTTTATCATCTTATTCGTTCTTAACTCCTTTTAGTATTGTTGTTATTTGTTTAATGGGCCTAAGCCCCATATTTTATCGTTGACCCAGTTTTATTTATTGATTATTTTTCTTTGTTTCCGTTTATTTATTTATATTTATTTTTACTTGTGTATATTTTGTTTGTTTTATTTATTTTTCCATTAATTATTTTTAATTTATTTATTTTATTTCCATTAGTTATTTTATTTATCAAATCTTGGGCATTCACTTGTTTTTTATAATTTTTGACTTCCCTCCTTTAAAGTTTGACTTTGATTATTATTTATTTATTTAAAAACTATATGTTTAAAATAGCGGTACTTATCAAATTTGTTTTAATAAATAAATAAACTAATATCACAAATAAATATTGTTTTCAAAAACTAGTAATATTTGGTTTTAATTAAATTAATTTAAATATTTTTTTTCAAAAACTAGCCGTTAATATGGCCATTACCTATCAATATTTTTAATAAATTAATGAAATAATATCATTATTTAAATATTTTTTCAAAAACTAGTCGTTTAATATTTAATATTTTAATAAATTAATAAACTAATTCATTATTTAAATATTATTTTTCAAGAACTAGTAATATTTGGTTTTAATAAATTATTTTAATATTATTTTTCCAAAAACTAGTTGTTAATTATAGCCATTACCTATTAATATCTTTAATAAATCAATGAAATTAATATTATTATTTAAATTTTTTCAAAACAACCGTTACTTAATAGTATTTGTTTTAATATACTAATAAATTAGTATTATAATTTACATTATTGTTCAAATATAAGCCGTTACTTTAAATTATGTCTCTACATTGCTCTCTATTTAAGTTTTTGTCATGGTCTGCCTCTTCATCTGGCCCTGATGATGAACCACACTTGTTGGTTCGAAACATGTCGGCCAAAAAATTCTCTCATGTGATTTCTACCAAAAAAACTTTGTTTAATTTATTATGTTGTGTTCGACTGAGAAGGTATAAAGGGGACCATGTCTATTCATGGGATAAGTGGAAAGGCTAAGGTAATCTACACGATGAATCGATACTCCCTGAAGAACCAAGGCTTGCACAAAATAAGTTAACCAAGACAAAGAAGATGGAGTTCAACCAGTGTGTTGCCAAGTGTTGTAGCTAATGCAACACAACCCAAAGGGTAAGGTTTTGTATGAGGTGTAATTTCTAGGTTAAGTTTCTTGACAATTTCTTCAGAGATAAGATTGATTTGAGATCCAGTATCAAGTAATGTATCAACCTTTGTATGATTTTGTAATGACCCTGATATGAAATTTTCACTTCTTTCTTTATCATTTTGAGATTCAATAGGCTTGCTTGAAGAAATAGTACTTGCATTAGAAGTTATACCGTTCATTCCCATGGTTGTGATTTTGGTTTCATCACCTGAATTAGATCCTAGATCTTGTTGAATTGTAGAAACCATCTTTTGTTTCCCCTTGTTATTGAACTTCTTTGGTCTCAATTCTGGATGTAATTTCCAGCAATGGTCATCATCATGGCTATCTTTTGAGCAATGTTTACAAGTAAGTTTCTCTCCCACTTTCTTGAAAATAGCATTCTTCTTACCTTTGCCTTTAAATTTCCCCTTTCCTCTATCTCTAGATTTAAAGGTTTTATTGTTGGACTCTTGAGGTACATCCTTTCCACTTGATTCTAAATGAGTTTCCTGAACACATACTCCATCTAGATTGGTGGGATTAAACATAAGTCTAGTATGTCTCAAATAACTATGTAATCCACCTATATACTTAAGGAGAGTATCTTGTGAGGTCAAATCAACACCCAAGATTAATGCTCTTTTTCTAAATTTTTGTGTGTAACTTTGGACACTCTGGCCTTTAGCTTGTCTAAAAATTTTCCAATCCATCATATTAATTTTTGCATGTAAGATAAGGGACAAAATTTCCTTCTTGATGCAACTATAAAAGCATTCAAGGAAGAGATAATTTTACCACTTTGCTTCAAATATTCTTGAGTTTTGGCCTCCCACCAGATAAGACCTGCACCTTCCAAGCGAAGAGAAGCAAGCTAGATCTTTGTAACATCATCATCAATATTTTTAATCTTATAATAGACTTCAATTTGATGAACCTAATTATCCAACTTTGACATTTACTTCTCTGTTATATATTGGAAATCCAAACTTAACATCAAGCTTAAGCAAAGGAGACCTAGCACGTCCTCTTGGAGATGTAGGAGGAGTAGGTCGATGTGAAGAAGAAGGTGAATATGGAGTTGAAGGAGGAGGAGGAGGCAAAGGCTTACTCCTATTACCACCATAACCTTTTGATTGATTAGAACTTTCTCCTTGCAACTGTGATGTTATGTCATTGTACAACACTTTCACCATCTCAGGCATATCAAAGAAATATTTTATAAAAGCTCTCTCACCCTTAGACATCAGCTCTTGTTCTTGTCCTTCTTCATGTGCCATGACTTGTGGATTTTTTGGCCTTCTTGAGCCAATTTGAGGGCTAGGTTCTTCAAGTTATCCTTCTCATCTTATCAATTTATACCTTGTAAGCATTCAAAAACCTTGCAAATTATGTCAAACCTTCACAAAAACCATGATTTCATACCAAACTAATGCAACAATAAAAAGTGAAGGTTTCATGAAATAATTTACAAGCTAGTTTATGTCTTTTAGGAAATGGATTGTGATTGCAAAAGCACACAAACTTAAGTAAATTTTGCAAAATTTTAAAAGTTAAAAATGGACAGACATGCAATATCAAACACAACAAATTGATAATGGAGTTCACCCATCCTAGGCTGTGTCTTCGGGTCCAGCTTCCAATGGTGGAATTTTTCATTATATGCTTAAATTCTCAATACATCAACATACAAGCTTGAAACTGCAAAAATAACATTGTCATCATGTTGACAATGCTAAAAAAACCCATGTCTAGGTTCTTCTTGAGTTCAAAAAGACTAAAAATTGAGAAAAATAGGCCTCTTTCTTCCAAATTACCTGTAAATTGCTCTACAAAATGGTTTGGCTCTACTAAATTGACAACAAAGTCTCCATAGCCTAATTGGTAGGGCATTGAGGTTGGTATCTTGTAGGTCATGGGTTCAATCTGCAACAATCGACAGTGGTTATGTTGGTTTTTGGCATAATTTTTTTTTAATATAAGGCTGAATCCCCTCTTGATTTCATGTGTGTGGTCATTTGGAGCCCATAGGACCGACGACGTGGGCCATAGGTCACATGCTCTCCCTAGCACCACTCTCAGTTCCATGGTTACCATATGCCATGGGCCTTAAGCGTGGGAAGGGTGCCACACGCCCCGTCCTCAATATTATGCTCCACTGATGGTCACATGTCATGTCGAAGACCATGGGTCGGTTCAGTCAGGAGCACCCACCGGCTCGCACATTACCCCAACTACTCCACCATTGTATTTTAAATATAAACTACCGACATAGTTTAAACGAGAGTCACAATAGCTTGAACGATATGGTAGATGATTGGTTTGTTGAAGGTCATGTGTTCGAGCCCAACAAAGGCACATGCGACATAATAAACAACTTTTTTCCTTTTCAGGGCCACGTGGTGACCTCTCATAGGGCCATGTGGCACCCTCTGATTGGCCCACGTGGTGGCCTGTGATTGTCCCACCACATCAACTGTACACCCAATAATCACACACCATGTGACCTCATGGGATTGGCCCAATTGTCATTTGTATAGCCCAGTCGACATGCTAACATCAACACCATCTCAACGTACAGGGTTCCATGTCAGCATCCGTACCCTGCAAGTTAACTTTTTTACTGTTTTCCCAAAACTTCAAAACACAATAACTTCCTCATATGGTGTCGGATTGAGGTGATTCAGCATTGGAATTAGAACAATGATATCTACAATTTAGTGCCAATTTTGGGAGATTTTGAGCATATTTTTGATCCCTTAGATCACTACTCCAATAAGAATTGTAGCTCTACCAATACAAATTGGAACAGGTGATGCAGATGCATCTCACCCTTTTCTTAATTAAAGAAAAATCCAAGTGGAGCATGAAGACGTGGACCAGCGGAGCTGAATAAAGGGAAAAAACAGAGAAAATCTCCCTTAAAGCAGTTAAAGAAAAAAAAT